>JAEANM010011647.1:0-15177 GCA_017656035.1 Myanophis thanlyinensis | reverse complement strand
CAGCACCTTTATTAGACACTGAGACATATGTGCCAGCTTTACACACGGTGCACTCCGCCTCCCACTTGTCCCGACCGAGACGGTACGTGGGAAATTTTTTTTGCAGTTCATCTGTGAAGCTGCACTTACGCTTCGGCATTTTCTGTGCAATACTGCTCCACTGTCTGATCTGCCCCGTCTGCTCTGCTCCGTCAGTGTGTGTGTGTGTGCGCGCACGGCACAGACCCGCCCACAAGGCAGCCTCTCGGTAATTACGTCGTGCAACAAAGTAGTACCGTAGTATTGTGTGCAAAGCGCCAGTCAATTTACGTACACGCGTAATGGTCATGAATGCTCCAGCTCACAGGACAAATGGACAGTCATATAGGCTGCAGAAAACGAAAGATGCCTGTTAGCTACAGATTCTACTCCACAATTCAAGACCATCATTTACAACTTCCAAGAGTACAATGGTTTTGTTTCCATTTAAACCATACAGATGCACATGGCTATCCATAAAACAACATAAGAGAGCTTCCCACAGTATTATAGAATTTAAAGTTCCAGAGATGTAAACTATGGTTCATTTTAGGTATGATCAATGATGGATACTGGATACTACATATCCAGACCCCATTCCCAAGTACATTTGTTCAAATATTATATGGGAGCCAGTTGGTTGGCACAGGGGTCAAAACATTATTTTATTTGGACAGATTATAGGCAATCCTTTATTTAATGACCATTTATCAACAATTCAAAGTTATGGTGGCACTGAACAAAGGGAGTTATGACTGGATGCCTGAAATTATGGCTGATCAAAATAAGGGAGTTTGTAGCTTTGCCTGCCCCTACAACCACAGGGACACTTCAAAACACACACACACTGGATATGAACTTACCACTGCTCCTACACCATCATTGTTGACTTTAGTTTAAGTTGTGCTTCACCATTTCAACGATGTTGCTCGTTTCTGGAAATTTCAATTTCCGGGGTGGCCCTTTTTTAAGACCACTCCATAGCTCTACTTCTAAAAAAATAATTAACAAATAAGCAATCACCAGCAGTACTTGGATTATACAATGTCAATAATATCCCATACATACTGCCAAGAGGTCACATGGTTTGTGAGCAGAGCTGAATTCACTGATCAATTACCTTCAAAAGAAATGAGGCTACTTGCAGCCAGACACTATTCATCTCTAAACTATGTTTTTCCCCACTGCCAAATAGTCTCATCCATCCCATTCCTGTAAGCAACAGAATAACTCACTGGTGCCATCCTTTTTCAAGAGAACCACTTCAAAGCTATTTCTCCGGGGGTTTTCAAGGTTGACCTCCACAAGGATGTCAGGAAAGGCCAGGCACAGCTCTTGGCTGATAGCCTCAGCTTTGTGTCCAAAGACTCGTCAGCTTTTACTGTCAGTATTGAAGAAAAACAAGGAAAAAACATCTTAATACTACAGAATGAATATGAATTATTATTTGAAAGTCCCTGGAACTTAAAAAGAACAAGGTTCTCACTGTATTTAAAAATACATCTAATTCTCTTTTTATTTGTAACAAAATCTTTACTCTACTTTATAAATCCATTTTATTAGGAGGTGGGGGTGTGTGTAGTTGTCTATTTTACACATGTCCATTAAACTCAAAAATGTCATTGGCAATTTATGACACTTGGGCGATATGTTGCCCAAACTGACATTTGCATTATGTCATTACACAAAAGACATACTGGAATGAATTTGTGCACATGTAGTTCCTAAATGACAGCGTTTGTATCATCAACATCAATGTACAGAAGACATAAATAGCTATAACAATTTGGTTCACTGCATGCAAACTTCATTGCACCGAGGTCCAATGTTACAATGAAATATTTGATTCAAAACAGATTCCATGCAGGCTATAGAGTTTACTCAATGTGTTTTCTTATTGTTTGTTTATTATTGTGTTTTGTAGAACTCTAAAGTTTCATGAGAAATTAATGGAGTTCTGTGAAAAACTAAGCAAAAAGGAAAAAAAACTTTGAACCCAAATAATTTTGTTTTTAGAGCTTTGCCTCTTGATCAAGATTCCAGATTTTTTAAATTAACAGGTTCTGTAACCTCAAAACATTAGAAAATTTCTGAATTAAAAAAATATATTTCTATTTGAGTGGTTAACAGAATTTATTTTTAAAGCTATTTTAATATATTTATTGTACTTATAGGAACAGATGGCATTCTTTCCTAATTTGGGGAAAATGTATTTAAAATGTTTCCAGACAGGAATCTCCAGATCTACTAAGGTTCCAATTTCTAGAATTCCTGGAAGCATTAAAAACAACATCGCGGCTCTGGAGTAGCGGGAAAGAGATTCGTCCTGCTCTCAGGTTTAGAGATCTAATTAAACAGGCTGAGAAGCCAAAGAACACTAGTAAGAGAGCAACTCCGGGTTTTCAAAAAGCGAAGCAATCTCGCCTGCTTTTGTTGCAGCCCACACGGCGGGCAGCTTATTTTATGCTCAAGAAAGGAAATCGCCCGCAGCTTCAACCATTAGGGCTGGATTGGAAAGGAATAAGAGGCATTAAGGAAAAACCTGCAAAAGGCAGACGAGCAACCCAACACACACACCCCCAGGGCCAAATACAGGGAAAACCTCCTCGCCTTACCTTCCAAAGCGAAGCCACCGCAAAATGCCTCGCCTCCCGAGAGCCCTGCGCGCCAAAGCTTTTCGTAAAATGGCCGCTGCCCGCCCTTTCGAGTGACGTCCCGTAGCAACCAATCACGACTCGCTTTCGAAGTGCTATGAAGGGCCTATGAAAAAGAGTGAACACAGGACATTTTCGTGAATTTATTTATTTATTTATCAAGATTTTTATATAAAACCCACCAGGAGGCCCCGGACTGGACGTAGAAAGTGGACATGTCCGGGCAAAAGAGGACGCTACTCACAACTTTGTGCATCTTATTACAGATACAAGACGCTGAAATGCCTCCCCTCCACAGGTGGCCCGTATAATTTTAGCACCTGCACTGCCGAGAAGCGCTCCTTAAGGGCTGCTTAAGAGAAACGGAAAAAAAGGCGGCAAAAGGAGAGTAACGGAGGAGACGCCTCCAGAAGCCCAGGAGGACGACAAGTTCACATCTTAACCAAAGGGGAGTCCAGGCAAAGCTGCCTTGCATGTGCCAAGAGATCCCCTCCACCCACCGCTCGATAGAGAAGGGTCGCCACGGGCAGGAACAGACCTGCAGGAATGAAGCGCGAAGCGGGGTGGTCCGACGTCGAAGCCGCGCCCCTCCGCCGTGGCCATTGGGCTTCGTTGCGGAAGAACCTGGTGCCTACAAGGGGCGGGGGAAGCTGGCGGAAAGCTGGCCTGCATTAGGAGGAAGAGGAAGGAGAGGGAACGAGCTAGAGAAAGATGTCGGCGGCCGGCGGAGGGGCTACTTCCGCCGTGTCGGTGTTGGCCCCGAACGGGAGGCGAGTGACGGTCCGAGTAGGCCCAAGCACCGCGCTGATCCAGGTGTGTTTGCTGACAGGCAAGGCGGGGTGGGAGGGTTGCGTTCGCTCCGATTGGCCCCGGTCTGGAAAACAGGTTGAGCAGGCTAGTTGTGATTGGGTCTGCGGACAGGTCGCTGCTCTCAATGGCTCTCGGGGCCGCAGAGTGGTGTTGTGGGGGGGAAAGCAGAAAGCGCGCGGGTGACCGTGTCGTTAAAAATAGAAAGCTAGGCCTTCGGGGAAGGGACGGGAGGGGGTATGTGCTACCCAGGTGAGGATTGTGTTTTCTCACGTGCCTCTTTGGAAAGGGTGTTCCGTGGAACACCGCCTCTTCCTGTGGATTCCCACCATTCTAGTTCTCTCTTATGGGGAACAGAAGGGTAATGCCCCTGTAGTTTGCAAAGTGTATTTGGTCCCTATAAACAAAGTGTGTTTGGCCCCTGTACTATGCCAAAGTATATTTGGTGCAGGCTTGCCTTAGTAAGTCTAACTTGGGGAGGGGGATACCCTGAAAAATAAAAGTAGTAGTTACATGATCTAATGAGCCACAGATTAGCCAGCCACAATTTAACCTACTGCCAACCCAGTTTGTAGGATTACTTACTATACAGTTCAGAGTGTTATGTGATGCCAGAAAAATTGGGATAATAAAAGCAGTTGAATTAACTGTTGTTAAATATGGTCTGTCTAAAGGAAAGGGAACTGAAGAGGAATTATCTGTATAAGTGAGTGAGTCAGAAATTGGGATACTTAAGAGGTTTGGGGACCACTGTATGTTTTTAGTATTTAAAACCAGATTTAAAATGAATTGCTATATTGGCATGAAAGGCTTCCTATAATTAATTTAGTGATGTTTTCCTTAATCTATTTTTCTGGGTTCTCATGATATGCTGATCCAGAGACTAACTCCAAGAGCTGGATTTGTGTAGCATGAGGTAAACTAAAACAATGTGTTCACATCCAATGACTCCTAGTTTTTATTTCAAACTTTCTTCCCAGAAATCTAATTTAGTGGTGAGATTATTTTCAGACAGTTTATAGAATTTTATAGATAAACTAAATATCCCTAATGGATCCTAATTTATATTCTTCTACACTTGACATAGAGACTAGTTCATCATTTTAAGAAATTATACATCATGTTAAGCCTCAATTTTTAAATATGACGTTAAATAAGATCAAATTCACCTATTGTGTTAAATGATATACCATGGCTTACAACCAACAGTTTATTCATAATGTAGTAAAGTAAGGCATACTAAAGCAAACTTTTTGACTTAGTGTGATATGTAAACCTTGATAGGGTGAAATTTATTGCTGTGTTGACATGATACATTGAGCCAAAAATCCAGTTAATGAGAATACACACTAATGGCAAACATAACAGATTCGGGGTTTGAATGTTTATGGTTTTAAAGAGTCCTGCACAATGGAGAATTTATCTTCATGTGGACATGGCTAATGCCTTTTGTGTGAGGTATGTGTATATGAAAGATAAATGTCTTCCATTTAACTTAATTTAAGACTTCTATAGCTATGTTTCCAGTGCCTTGCTGAGATAAAGCAATATTTTAATTTCTCAATGTTTTTTAGTTGTTGATATTTGATTTATTTTGTTTAAACATGATTTTTCCCTCTAGGAGGAAGAGAACATAGAAATAAGTACACATGTTCACATTAACTCTTTTCTTGCTATGCAAACAAATTTTGGTTATATTCTCTTTTCATACAGACTAGTTTGGCACCTTGTGCTAAGCCATTTTTTATTTAAATGATTTATCCAATAAGTACATATGACAAGATTGACAATCACCCCAAGACATAAAAAGTAATTATATTCACATCTTGGGCTAAGCTAAAACACAACAATTGAATGGTTGTGTGTTATGTATGAATATAGACACTAAGCACAGTAAATTTATATCATACAAGTTATTTTCCATTCCTGGTAATAATTAAGTTGAGTTCTGCTTCTGTTAGCTACATTCACACTGTTTTATTAGCAATATGAAAGTGGTTTGAAACTACCTTCTTCCAGATTTTTTCAAACTTTTCAAGTTCAATTTATAGGAACATGCTTCCTATCTAAATCTGATTGATTGATTGATATTTTTTTGAGATTAGATAGATGCCTATATTTGCATTTAACATGTGTACAATTTTTTCATCTTTCTGAGCTACTGCCTGCAAATTTAAGGCCATAAGGTTTCCCCTAAATTTTTCACATAGCTGTAAGCTTATGACATATATTGGGCAGAAAACAAAGAGGTATTTTGTTACAGATTCAACACCATAGCAATTAACTCACATCATAAAGTATAAATAGTCCTTGATTTATGACCAGTCACTTAGAAACCACTCAAAATTTTGACAGAGCGTCCTAGAGCTACTTGCAACTCGGATTTGAAGCTCTGATAATGAAGGACCCCTGCTCATAGTCATATCACATTTTAAACACACTTATCGTTACAGGGCCCACATTTACAATTATTGTCAGCATCCTGTGGTCATGTGACCATAGTTTACGATGTTTCTGTGGTGTTTGCATTACAACCTCTACATTTGCTTTATGATTGCTGCAAAAAAGGTCATAAAATTGGTCATGGTCAAGTGGTAGCCCACTTAATGACTGTCATGACTTACAACTGCAAATCTGGACAAAATTACAGTTGTAAATTGGGGACTACTTATAGTTTGGCACCCGTTATAGCCATAATTCAGGGACTAAGTTGTGTCTAGAACTAATATAATTGAGGGACCTCACTTTCTGTGAAAAGTATCATCCGTGAGCGGTTAATATGATTCTAAAATGCATTTTTCTTGATCTAAATTATGAGGAAAAAAGGATGTTCTTCCCTATGTAGATGTGAATTTGAATTCCTACTTGACACATAAGTGAGGAGAAAGTAAATAATCTGTTTGAAATACCTTGTGTATACCAGTCCAAAATAATTCTCTGTATATTTTTTTGTCTTCAGGTCTTGGAAGAAGTTTGTAGAAAGCAGAATTTTAGTCCTAGTGAATATGATTTGAAGTAAGTCGTACTGCTTTATTTATTAATCAAGTTTGTATGGCCGCCCATCTCACAAAATGTGGGTGACATATATCAATCAAATAATCAAAAACACTAGATATGAAAAGAGCAGATATAAAAGCATAGAAATCTACATCAAAAGATAAATTTATTAAAATATTTATTAAAAACATAAAAAACCTAGGCAGAGACAGAATAAGGTAAGAATAAGAATAATGATGCAGCCATCTAGCTGAATCTCTGGTTCTATGTGAGCATCAGACCTGGTCATATAGTCAGGCGTTCTGGAATGTCAAAAGGGGCGGGGCAAAACTATTTTTTTTTGCAGAGGGAATATTCCTTAATGCAGGCACTACAGTAGAAAGGGTACATCACCTGGTACCCACCAAATGTAGATCTCTACCTGATGATATCCACAAGCATGCCTTCTCTGCCAGGTTTAATGGGGTGGGCTGATGTAACTACAGAGAGATGGTCCTTCATATAGTCCAGTCCCATGTCATGAAGGGTTTATAATTATAATGTTAAAATCGGCACCTTGAATTGTAACTGAAAGCAGATTGGCAACCAATGCACAGTTTGCCATTTTCCTTTTTCTTTGCCATTATTTTACAGGAAAAAATATCTTAAAGAGTTTATAGTAGTAATTCCAAATATACTACTTTTTGTCATCTGATTCTGATTGAGTTTGGACAAAAGTTAACTATTCACTAATGCAGCAAATCAATTATACTGTAATGGAAATTCATATCCCCTCTCTTTCCACTTATAGTAAAATAAACGCATTCTGGTAAGGAGACCCCTAAATACCTTAATAATTGAGATAATTTGAGTATAAAGTTCTATAATCTCTAAATTTAAATTTATTGAAGAACTTGATAGCATATTAGGCAAAGGGCTGCTCATAATTTATTAATAATCAGTTAATAATTAATATATACCAGTATTTATTATAGTTCCCATATTGACTTGATTATGTTTTTCTTGTTTACCTTTAATTTTATGAGAAAGAGAAAGTGGTATTTGTGTATATTTCCAAATATAATGGATTCCAGCTGCAGAAAAAAATTCTTGCAATAGTTTGTACTTCATTCTCCTCCTAGCTGGTATTCCAGACGACTTTACTTTGGTTGCTCAGCTGACACTTCCTGAGTTGTTAAAATCATCTTTATATAAATTGAATTCATTTCCCAGCCCTTTCATTTTTTAAAAATGATCAGTGGGCATATACCCACACTCCAATAACTTTAATCTTAGCTTTACTCTCAATTGTCCCTGGGTTTGGATGACATAATTGAATCCAAATCTAAAATTTGGCTTAGCGTTCTTTGTAAGCACACTCGTTGATTGGTTCAGATATTGTTCTAAGCCATGGTTTGCCTAAATATGACTTGTTGAATAAACCATAATTGATTAGAATCGTGCAGCATTAATCCATAAACCTTGGTGAATAAAATCTCAATACATGGCTTCATACAGTGAAATAAAACACACTATGTTATAGTTTAGTGCTATACAGGAGGTCCTCGATTTATACCACAATTGGGAACAGAATTTCTGTTGCTAAGTGATGCAGTTATAAAGTGAAATTTGGCATGCTCACATTTAGTGGTGGCAGTCCTGGTGCTCCCTATTGTGATTATTAGTTGAGGACCCATCCCAATCCAAGCAATTCCAAGCTTGGACCCTTCCAGTCCCGAGTCTCAGTAATTAAAGGGACTGCCTCCAATTTCTTTCTCTCCTCTCTTTAGATTATTATGAACCTTGACAGATAGCCCCAGAATTTCATGGCTCTAAGGCTGCTTGCCGTGTCACAGGAAGCTGTAGATACCTTGCACTCTGCCCTCCCCAGCTTACCTTTGCTGTTGTCTTGTTCCCATTGATGACAGGTGTGCCATGGTTCTGGGGCTGCAAAAATTATCCCCTGAGTTACAGTGCAAAGGCCAGCCCCAACCCAACCCAACCCAACCCAACCCAGGAGTACGACACAAAGGACCTTTTTGATGCATTACATCTCTGGGCTGCAAAACGGGGCCCCTGAACCACAGCAAAGCCTAGCAGTGCACTGCAAAGCTTTAGCCACCCCAATCCCAGTCTTTTAAGGAAGCCACTGTGTGGGACCTGGAAGAAAGCCTCATGTGACCAGCAGCTGCCTTGCGAAGGGCCATGCTAAATATGCCACATCAGCAGAAGCAAGAAACAATGAAGATCAGCTGGGGCACTTCAGGACTTCAGAGATCAGATAGGGAGGAGACAAGCAGGTGGGAGGTGAAGTACCTTTGTGGACATACAATAAGTGTGGGTAGGCTACTAAGTGTCCAAATTTTGATAACATGTCCAGGTGAATGCTACAAAAGCTGCAACTACAGGCACCTTTTCTAAGTCTCTTCATTCAGCACTGCCATAACTTTGAACAGTCACTGGATGAGTGGCCATAATTCTGGGACTATATGTAAATTTAGCCTTTCTGACTAACTGCCATTTTAATTGTTTCCCCAAATAAGAGCTTATCCTTCTACTATATTTGTTGATATAAACTCTTTTAGAAATAATAAATTGAAAAAAAGATGCAGCTTCAATGTAAAAACTTATTAACAGGCATGTGTGTTTTGCAGATTTCAGAGGACTGTGCTGGATCTTTCTCTGCAGTGGAGATTTGCCAATTTACCCAACAATGCCAAATTGGAGATGGTGCCAATCTCTCGTAACAGAGTGGGGATTGAAAATACAGTATGTACTTTTCACTTTAAGATGACTTTAATTTTATTTATTATCAAGATCTTTGTAGATTTTTCTTAAATAACAATAAGTTCCCCTCCCCCTTAGCAGTATGGTAAATATATAAATGAATATAAATTATTTAAACGAAGTGTTATGCATCTTAAAAGACTGTATAAAAACATCATTTAATCTCTATAGAATATACTAATTTACTTTTCATTTTTAGTCCCTTTCCCTCTTTCTCCTTTTATTAATACAGTTTAGTACAGGGGTCGGGAACGTATGGCTCGCGAGCCAGGTGTGGCGCTCTTAAGAATTTCATCTGACTCGCAGAAAAAATAACAGTCTCATCACCGGAAGCCCTTGTGTGCAAGTGACATCGCAGCCGCCATTTTGAAAATGGGCAGAGTGGCGGCTGCCATTTTGGATGACACACAAGGAAGCTGCAAACACCGTCTCTGGCCCCAGCAACTATTTCAGACAACCTGGGGACCCTGTACGGGAGACAGCACCATTTTGGAGGCCACTTGTGTTCAAAACAGCCTCCCTTGCTGGCCGGCAACCTTTGTGGGCGAGCGATGCCGCGGCCGCCATTTTGGAAGAGGGCAAAATGGCGGCCGCCATTTTGGATTTATTATATGGCTCTTACTGAAATAAATTTCCAAATATTTTGCTTTCATGGCTCTTTGAGTCAAAAAGATTCCCGACCCCTGGTTTAGTATATTAAATGGTATTAATACATTAATATATGGAAGGAGAAAGAAAGGAATGGAGATAACAGCAATAGTAGAATTCCAGTTTTTAAACTTAATAGTCTACTGTATTTCAAGTATACTCATGTTTTTATACAACCTGAAAACAAGCATGTGCTGTTTCTGCCAGTAGGTGGTATTAACAAACCTGGCTGATTGTATTGTAGTTTGCTTATGTGGAAATTAGAAAATCTGACTGATTCTTGTATTAATAAAACAGAGTTGAAATCATACTTCACCTTGGCTTAAAACTTTGATTTATCTGGGAAAGAGCAAGTTAGCACTCTTGATTGTCACTTTTAAAAAATGAATGTGTCTGTCCTGACTTATTAATGAGAGAGCCCTGTCAAGCAAGCATATGCTGTTGTTGTATGTGAATGTGACTCTGTTTCTCAATGTATTCTTAAATTCTGGGAACCTGAATCTTCAAGTAGGCTGCTTTTTATGTATGGCTAAGTTAAATATTCCTTGCTGCCATTTTGTATATAAGAGGATTTTGGATTTCCAAGCCTTCAGTATGAAATCATTATGAATATTGTTTGGAGTAAAAGCCAACCTATGGCACAATATCAGATTTTTGGTACATAGATAATGTTTACTATTGAAATTAGATGTTTCTGGTGAGCAAATTATAAAACATTCCTTGATTTATTTTCTGTCAGAAAGATATAATTAGAAAACAATATAACATCATCATATAATTATTAGTATCTTTTTATATCTAAACGTGGGTAGATGTAATCATAAGCTTCTATCCTGGAAGAATTATAACTGAACCTTATCAAATATTTATTAAAAATATCGTGTACATTTGTTTTTGATCCTAAACTTAATAGTCCCTCTGATAGAATTATTTAAAAAAAATAGTAAAATAAATTTATTTTAAATCTAGCTTTTGGAAAATCACATTTTTTTTACATTCCAGTTGTGTGGGAGAACTCAGCAGCTTTCATTAAGGTAAACAGTGTGTTGAGTTCAAATTTCAGCATATAAACTAAAGTTGGAGGACTACAAATTCCACGCCTCATCTTCTTGAGTAGTTTCCCTGAAGAAGCTCCTCGCAATCTCATAAAAAAACTCTCATCAGACAAGAGAACTGAAAACTGGATGGAAGCATAAACCATAAACAGATTGTTCCTCATAGTTCATACCTTAGCTCATCCAATTTAGTTGTATCTACAGTATAACCTTTGGGAAAGCAGTGTCAATAAGGGAAGAGGCAGGGAAGTTGGTTTTCATATGCACACTTTACTTTGGAACCATCTCAATATTGTTAATGTCATCCATAATAGCTTTGGATAAATTGAAAGTTTTCCGACATGTTTATTTCATCTGGCACTTTTATAGATCGCTAAAATAGAAGTCCACACATTGTTCTTGGAATAAGCTCTTTGATTACAGTATATGTAAATTCAAGATGAAACAGATTATACTGTTAAATACTTACCTGTACACAGTTATCCTTTCTTTAACTATACCATGACAATCATGGACCTGGTCTAACATATTCAAGGGCCAAATTTATGGGCATAGGAGACACTGCAAATTGGATCTGAATTTTGTCTTAAGGCAATGATGTGATATATTTTGGGAATAGTAACATCAGTCCTGTGCTCTGGATGGATCCTTCCCTCTTGGTTTAGAGTTCTGTGGAAGTGAAGCCGATTAAGTCAGCTCATTCCAGGTGCCTGATGGATTCTATGCAATTTCAGAGGGAGCTTGGGCATTTTCCAAGAGATGAAGTGACATGAGATTCCTAGGGTGCCCCTGGATAAAGAAAAAAATGAAGTCAACTGAGCACAAGTAGGAGCCTTCATTAGGATAAACTTACTCCACTCTTAACTATGTGTGCAGATAACTGGCTGACCACCCTTTTTTGGTGGTCAGATCCCTCCCAGATAAGGAGAAACCAGATGAACTCTTCCACGGCCATTGGAAAGAACATTCTCACCATTGGTGAGCCAAAATGCTCAACTTTGCTTGGAATTGTATTCCAGCTTTGGAAAAGATGTCTAAACCCTGTTATTGAGGAGTATGAATTGGTCAGTCCTGAGCAAGTGGATGGGATCCTCCCAGCTGTAAGATCAGCCACATGTGTTCATGCTTCTTCTGGTTGATCAAGGCTTTTTGAGAGATTGCATGTGGTTGGGGCAAAATGATTAATGTTTTTTTGTGGAGGGGATGATACCTCCTGCCTTGGTACCACCCCCTAAGAGGCCTCCCACAGAACCACAATGTTGAATAACTTTTGTCCAATATCCAACCTTCCCTTTCTAGGAAGGTCATTGAAAAGCTCTGCTGCAGAGGGCCCTTGACAGATTATTTGGATTCTTTCACTCCAGACCACAGTATAGCATTGAGACGATACTGGTTATGCTTGTGGGTGACCTTTGGAGAGCTTACGATGGAGAGGGTGCAACCGCTCTGACTTTCCTAAATTTCTCAGCAGCTTTTGATAACATTGGCTAGGGATTGTTTGGTCTAATCCTGGGATTGGGAAGCACTATTATGCAGTGGTTCTCTTTCCTCCATAGTCGATTTCAGTCAGTTTTGGTGGGATTCTTCAGTGCTTAGGTCTCTAACTATTCCTCTCTCTCTACATACAATTGCTGGATGAGGTCATTTGATGGTAAGGGTACCAACAGTATGTTGATTATACCTTGTTACACAATTCTGCCCTGGATGTTGCAGTGCTGACCCAGTGCTTGGAGGCTATGAGAGTCTAGATAAGGAAGAACTGGCTGCAACTCAACCATCAGGATCTAGTGTCTTACAGCAATAGCACTTAAGACTTATATACCATTTAGTGGTTTACAGCCATCTCTAAGCAGTTTACAGAGTCAGCATATTGCCTACAACAATGGGTCCTCATTTTACTAACTCCGTAAGGATGGAAGGCTGAGTCAATCTTGAGCTGGTCAGGATAGAACTCCTTTGAATGAGCAGAATTAGCTTGCAGTACTGGATTCCAATCAGTGCACCACCATGGCTCCTAAAGATGAACTCCTCCTCCTCGAGGGTATGCTTCCATTCCACCAGATTGGATAGAGTAAGCATATTACAGGTTTCTTTTCTTAAACGTTGGCATTCAGTGGAATTTAGGAAGCGAATGTTTTCTGGATCAGACACTGTTCTGTGGAACACCTTCCTGGGATCTGATAGGCCCTTATACTATTCTATTAGTTTATTTAATAAGAAGGCTCCAATTCTTAGTTCCTAATATTGTTAGCTTTTGTAACAGGCAGTCCTTGATTAATGACCATTCATTCAGTGGCCTTTTGAAATTGCAACGGCAATGACTGGAATTATGACCCCTGACTGAAATTAGGGTTGATACAGCACCCCTGTAGTCATACAGTTGAAATGTGAGTACTTACTTAGCTGCACTCCCACTCTTCCAACCACAGGGAATTCCCTCCAACTTGCCAACCTCTTCTATCTAGACCACCCTGAACAGCAGCAATGGATGGCAACTCTAAGGCTGAGCTTAAAGTACTGGCCTGGGCCTCAAATTCAGCCCTAGCAATTCCACTGCCACTCAGAAAGGGTCCCTCGGGCCGTCCTCAGGGTGAGATTACCTCTGATTCCTAGTGCTCCCCAGGATTCATTGCAAGCCACTTACTTATCTTCAGGCAATAATCTTTTTCTGTTGTGTACATGGCCTATCAAGGCAGTCCCAGTTTGAATGAGGCCTTTGTTCTTGAAACGACTTAGGGGCATTTCTTGTTCAACCTCTGCAATTTCCCAAAACCTCATGAAATCACAGATCTCTCATACAACTTCTGGAAGGTCCAGGGACACATGAGAGCAAGCCCCATTCTTTGCTTGGCCTCTGCAGCTTCCAAAAACCATTCAAGAATGGTGTGTGCTTTTATGCAATGGAGGCTATGGAGACTGTGTGAAAATGATATATTGCTCTTGTATGGCATCTGAAAGTTTTGCAAGAGGACCCCTGGAAATTGCACAGCCTACAGAATTTCTGAAAATTGCATGAAAACATGCTTCATTCTTGCATGATTTTTCAGTCTTTCTGAACAAAGTCTAGTCCAGAGGGAGCAGGGAAACTGGTATTCTATGACAGACAAAGGAAAGTCTTCAAGCTTTGTTCCTTTAGTGCATCGTCCAGTCATTGCAATTTCAAAAGGCCACTGAATGAATGGTCATTAATCAAGGACTATCTATTACAAAAGCTAACAGCATTAGGAACTAAGAATTGGAGGCTTATTATTAAATAAACGGATCTTATTATTAAATAAACTGATACTTCTTATTAAATAAACTGATAGATTAGTATAAGGGCAACTCCCTATCCTGGATTAGAAAGACTTTTTAACTTTCTAGAGCACAGCAGGGAAAGAGAGACAAAGAAAAGATAGATTAGATCATCAGGATTTCAGCTTCCTTTCTTCATCCCACCAATTCTTGTCACAGAAGGAGTTGCCTGCTCTTTCGGCAGGCAGCTCTTTCTCTTTCATTTACAATGGTAAGGTGGGGATACAACATAAAACATACAGTCAAGGACTGACAAACAGGTAGAAGACTGACAGTTGGTAGTCAAAATACATTATATCATTTTGTAGGAGCCTAAAAATATGGCTGTGCCAGTCGACTTGGAGTCCCAGTGGGGAAACAGCGCAATGGAGGTGGTTAATTGAATGATAACAGATTCCACCTACCCCCCCACCCTCCCCATGAGTCCTTGGTTTTAATGTCTGTTTACGTTTTAACTATATATATGTAACTGTAAGCTACCCAGAGTTACCCAGTGGTTAGATGGGCAGCCAATAAACAAATAAAGGTCCTTAATTTCATTACACACTGACAAGTTACAAAGCAATTTCAATTGGGAAACAGTTCATAAAATCCAAAAATGGAAGATAATTCAGAGAGGCTTGGCACTCTTGACAAATCTATTATTAACAAACCATTGAAATAAGCTTAATGTATAAGCCATTCAAAAAAGGAAGTATACTAAGCCAAGGAAGAAAACAAACAGAATAACAGAATTGGAAGAGATGTTAGAAGTCTTCTAGCCCCAATACCCTGCTCAAGCAGGAGACTCTGTGCCATTTCAGACAAATGGTTGTCCAATCTCTTCATTAAAACTTCCAGTGTTGGAGTGCCCACAACTTCTTCTTTTTTTTAAATATTTTTTTTTATTTTCAAACAAACATACATACATACAAACAAAACATAAAAACATAAAACCA
>JAEANM010011646.1:0-15178 GCA_017656035.1 Myanophis thanlyinensis | reverse complement strand
TACATGCATGCATGCATGCATACATACACACATGCATGCATGCATGTATGTATGTATACAGGCATGTTAGGGACTTTTCCTGTGTAAGATTGAGAGTATTTTGGCAATGTTTTGGCAAGGTCCCATCCACCATCCTCAGGCTGGTGTTTTCGGCTTCGTGCTAGTGCGAGAAAAGCTTTATTTAAAGAAATAAAACAGTTTTAAAAATTGCAAAGTTCTTTCATAGACAAATAAAATATATTTATACAGAGCTAGATCTACACATTTCTCCAAAAGATGAAATGGTAGAGGTTTCTGCTACTTCTAACTATAGATGAGAAATTTTTAATTGATTATAATATTTTTCCCTTCGGGGCTCTTTCTTTGCTATTGTACACTTAAAAATATTTTATCATAAAAGTATAAAAGAATATTAATATTAGATACTGTATGTTCACTGCCTTGAGTTATTTATACAAATAATAAAGGCAGGATATAAATAAATATTTGTAAATGAATCTGAACATGCCCACTTGAGACATTTTGTATTGGGATAGGAATTGTCATCTTGAATGTATTGGGATAGGAATTGTCATCTTGTGCTTGAGGCTTTTAAGTTTTGGGACGCATGTTTAACTGTTCTAAATAACCTGCTTAGAAGTGATTTACATCTGTAATGTAGCACAGTTACAAGCCTGGCATTTGCTTCTTATTCTTGTTTACTTTGGTCCTTTTTTTCTTTTATCACGGCTAACTGGCAAAATTTATTTTCAGATTATGGTGAAACTTGAATTCTTAACGTGAAAATAGATTTTTAAAATAATAACATATAGAAAAGGTTATTCAGCTGAGATGCAGTAATATTTTTTTAATCTAACATACTATTTTGTACAGTGCCACATCTAATTTATAAAGAAAGATCATAAGTGTGATCTAAATATAATATATCTCTTATATTTTAGATATTAGTATGCCTTTCTCCCTTTAAATCTGAAAACTCACTATACTGTTATCATAAAAGCTTAGCCCCTGGTGGATTTATTTTTAATGACTTTGTTTAATTCATTTCAAATGTCATCTGAATAAGTGGCCTCATTTTTTTTTCTATCAGTAAACTCTATCAAATAATAATTCATTGCATGGGTAGTATGGTCTTGTATTTGTTCTGAATGTGTGCACATACACTTCAAAGCTCTAGTATTAATCCTTATAACAAATCAACTAATCTGAAGGTATTGTTATTTAATGCCAGATCACTCCATAATAAAATAGTGTGCTGAAAACATTTTGGGATAGAATTTGTAGGGATCAGTTGATCATCAGTTGATGATCAGTTCAGGAAATGAAAGCATTTTTTATAGATAGTTCTCCATCTTCTTATCATTTTTGGTGAATAGAAGATACCACTTTCTTTAATAAATGCAGTTACTAATAAACTGCTGTTATTATTAGGAACTTTTCCTAATACTGACTCCCAATCTGCTTACCTATAGTTAAATCCATTATTCTGTGTCCTGTCCTCTGGAGCAAAAGAAAACACACCATCATATATTGTTGTTGTTAATGTTGCCACAATGGCCAATACCACCATCACTATCAATAACCATGCCATCAATAACATACCCAGTTTTTTAAATCGATCTTCAGTGGATTTTTTTTTTTTACTTCTCTGATCAAATTTGTTGACATTCTTTGATGAAAGGGAAATAATGTGAAACAATTTCTCCCTGTCATTTTATTTCAATTGGTGCATTCTAAATTGGAATTTATTTTTCCTAAGTATAGAAGCATATATTTGTCTCTGTTTTTATTATATTTCAGTCCACTGTCATAACCTTTCAATATGATTCTGAATTTTAGAATATTAGCTATCCCATCCATTTGTATTATTCCCACTTCTTAATGAAAATCATTGCTGGACCTAAGGCAAAGCTTTCATCACCCCCACTTAATATTGTAATTTAATGAGGAGCTAATGATGATCACATTTTGAATAAGAATTTCAAATCAGCTACTTATGCACCTATTAGATATACTATCTAAACTATATTTAACTACCTTGACCACTGCAACTATGGAGGGTTTTTTTTCAACATTGTGAAGCCCAGTCCCATTTTGGCTCAGAAGTCAGGCTCAGCACATGTCATCATCACCAGAATTAATAAGATAGCAAAAGACCACTGGAACACTGGAGCACAGTGCAACAGTGGTCACCTGGGGTCTTGGAGTGCCAGGGTTCTCCAAGGCTGTACTCCTATAGAACAAGGTTAACTATGGCTGGGACTGGGCTGGCTGACATGGCTGCAGCTTCCAAGAATGTGGCAAACAGCCACAGATCCATATTATTAATAGGCCTGCTTGCTGCCCCTGCAGATGTAGGACAGGCAAAAGGGCAGAGAGGGGGAGAAAATAGTCCTATGGGGGACATGGAGACAATCTCTCACCTTAGTGAGGTTTGGGTTTAGGAGGCACCAAACGCAGAATAATTTACATTGGGTGGCTACTTGATTGATGACCTGCAATTCTTGAGCATTACTAGTCAAGTAATGCAGTCACATGGCATCTCACTTTCTGACCACATCATTAGTAACAGAAATTCCAGTCCCAGTTGTATTCATGTGTTTGTGACTATCTGTATTCTGTGCCTACACTCTGCCTATTTTTGATGGAAAACGGCAAAGGCCTTTCTGTAAGGCTACAGAAAATCACAGCAGTTTGATCAATTATTGTTATATAACTGTTGTATTCTTCATTGTAACTATCTTGTGAATATGAAACATCTTAACATCATAATTTTGTGAGAAAGTGTGCAGAAGGGTGCACACCAGAAAGTGCTCCAATCAGCCTATATAAACTTAGCAGCATCATAGTGCAGCTTTCTTATGTTAATACAATAATTAATAAAATAAATAAATCAGTAAAGAACGAAACTCGGAAAGTTCTGACTTACATTTTAATAAATTATTCAGCTGCTCTTTTATAAGTATTAATAACAAGAGATTTAACACATCTAATTGCATGCTTCTTGTGTCTGAGAATCTGCCAAGAAAAAGATATTAGTAGCCCTGATGTTAGGAAATCTTTAAATTGCTCATAATTAATGATGTGCAACGAATAAATGAAATAAGGCTCAGTTGGCTAATGCACACACTATTGGAGCAGATAATCACTTCATACAAGCACAAATGATAACAGAACCGTATCCTCTTCAAAACATTCTTTACTGTTAGAGTATCTCTCATCTGCCATTGCGTATCTGGTTCTCAGTAGATCTAAACAAGTCCTTCTGCATTATAGCATGAGGAAAACAACTAAAGAAAAGGCTTTAACTAAGCACAATTAAATTTTAGCAATCATGGTAATAAAATAGCTACATTTTAAAAGAAAGAAATACAGAAATATTTATGACCACAATTTAGAATTTTTCTACATTTTTCATGAAATATTTTATAACTATCATTTAATGTTTTTATACTTCTATATCAGTGTTTTTGTAATTACATAAATTCTAAAATCTGATAATAGTGTAGCGACACAATAAAAATCTAAGCCAACAAAACTATACAGTTTTATGGATATTACTTTAGAAAATAATGATTATTTGTTCCTCTATGTAGATAATACCTAGGACTTCACTGGTAAGGCTAAAATGTCTTTGTGTTCTGATTATTTGACTTTGCTTTCAAGAATAATTCTATTTCAGTCTCCATAAATAGTCTTGTTTTATCTTAAATGATTAATTAAGATTTAATTATTTTGTCTTTAAATAATTGCAGTTTAAATTTTATGTACTCACCTCATCCAACTTCATGCGTCAGGAATAGCAGAAGAAATAGGAATTGAGGAAAGAAAAGTGATATCTTAAGATACCAGATGACTTTAAAATAGTTATCCTTTGTAAGTAGGAAGAACCCATAAAGGAAACCTACCAATACTCCATTTCATCTAGAAATTAGCTGTTAAATGTATTTTTGTTAACTATTCCTATTCCTCTTTTAAATAGAAACCAAATATAGCAATGCACTAAGTTAAGATTTCTTCATGCATACTTGCATCATTTATTCTCCCTCCCTTTCTATACTATCCCTTGCCCTACTACCTATGGTCGCGAGTGGTCACATACACATTTCACTGCATTTCGTACTATGTATGTCTGTGCATGTGATGAATAAAATTTGATTTGATTTGATCATGATGGCAAGTTTTATTGTGTTATATAAAAAGAAGCAATAGATGAAATATAGTGGTTACAGTACATGAGAAAATAGATTGCAGAAAGATAAGTTATGAAAAGAGTGAAATCAATGAGAAAACGAATTAATCTGGAGGTCAAAAGTGTGTATGATGTTGACATAGAATGGAAAAGCAAGAATGCTGAGGGCTCTTTGGTACGCTCTGAGCATAGTTGTTTTCTTACAGACGTTTCGTTACCCAAACTAGGTAACATCAGTGCTAGTACTAGCTAGTAATATAACATCATACAGTACTGAAGATGTTACTTAGTTTGGGTAATGAAACATCTGCAAGAAACCCACCAAGCTCAGAGAGCACCAAGGATCTCTCATTTCAGGCCTGAACTACAGATATTCTCCTTTATTGGCAAGAATACTGAGGAAGTAGGGAAAACACTTAAGCAAAAATTGCAATGAAATTTGCAATTAATTCAAATTAAAATAGAACTTAAAAAACATGAATCCAAGAAATGATAGTAATTATGTCTTGAAGTCACAGTCACATCCTGGACATACATTGTTTCAATTCCTACCCTCAAAGTGACCTATAGGGCATTGCACACAAGCACAATTAGACACAAGAACAGCTTTTTCCCGAATGCCATCACTGCTAAACAAATAATTCCATCAACACTGTCTAACTATTTATTAAGACAGCATTACTATTCTTATCATTCCATTACCCACCCACCCCACTATGACTATAACTTGTTGCTTGTATCCTTACAATTTATATTATGGTCTCCTAGTATGATTTGACTGCTTATTTATACCCCATGTCTATCATTAAGTGTTGTATCTTATGATTCCTGACTAATGTACAATTTCCTTTATTGTACACTAAGAGCATATGCACCGAAGACAAATTCATTGTGTGATCAATCATACTTGGCCAATAAAGAATTATATTCTATTTTATTCTATTGAACAATATTAATATTAGTTCTTCATAGAAACTATCCTTGCAATGCTGCATTATATTTTATGGTTACAATATTTTCTTTTGGTGGTATATCCGAGCAGAAATTTCAGCATGTTGTGTTCCAGGTAATATAGAATGAATAATTAAATAGTTAATATTTAATAGTTAAATATTATTCAATATTCATCAAGATTTGGAGGCTATTTATATTTGATACATCAAGTATCATAATATTAAATATAGAATTAGGAGACGCAATATGTACATCCTATTACATTTAAAATAAGGATATTTTTTAACATTCATAAATATACTGTTGATAAACTATATTAGAGAATGAGGCATAATTATATTAGTCATTATATCAGTGATTTTCAGTTGTTCATTCCCATGTTTAATGTAAAACTAAACCAAAGATGTTCATCTTTTCTGCTGTAAATGTTCATTCTTCCTCAATAATAAAATAACTTTTAGGCAAAACATATTTACTACTACAATTTTTATATACCACATTCTGGGATGCAAACCTTAGCAATGCAGTTTACAGATTACTTCATAAATAAACAATAGCAGCTATAGCATCTATAAAAAAATACATCTTACAAATTATTGATGGTTATGACTGCATTTGGGGAGTATAGCTGGAATAGATTCAGAAATTATTTTTGTCTATCTTCCTGCTGTTTTCAGGAAATCTTCATACCAAGCAATTTCCAGGAATGGTGTATGGAAAAAGATAGTGACATGCCTCATGGAGGATATCAAGTACAAAAAAATCAGGAAGTCCAGGCAGTTCAAATGAATATAAAGTTATTGATGATACGCTTGATCCTTCCCTTGGATTCAGCCTGGTCATCTTGTACATCAGGTCAACCATTTCAAAATATGTGGACATGATTTGGTGATTTTTTTTTAATATGAATTACATGCACATTGAAAAAGGGTAGCATTTTGATCAATAATCATAACCATTATGTTGAAGCTAACCATCAGCCCATCCCATCTCTAAAGACGGAACAAATAATTGTTTCAGCTATTAATTTTTTAGTCATAAATTGACTTTTTTGTAGACCTCACTTCATACTTGAGATGTTTGTAGAGAAGGTGTGCATAAGTGCACTGTAAACATGCCTAGCGCCCCTGTTGTTATATTTTATATTATTTCTCTTTTACTATAAATAAATAAATACATACATACATACATA
Source organism: Myanophis thanlyinensis (assembly GCA_017656035.1). Classification (NCBI taxonomy): domain Eukaryota; kingdom Metazoa; phylum Chordata; class Lepidosauria; order Squamata; family Homalopsidae; genus Myanophis; species Myanophis thanlyinensis. The sequence goes on along the minus strand of JAEANM010011646.1, from coordinate 8,840 downwards.
CATACATGATTGTGTTATATGCATACTATATTAATACATGTTTAAAAATCTGAAAGATAGTCATGCTGTTAGTTGCGAAGTTGTGTTTGATCCATCGCAATCCTATGGACAATGTTCCTCCAGGCCTTGCTGGAGTCCATTTAAGCTCACATCAACTGCTTCAGTGACTCCATCCAGCCACCTTATTCTCTGCCGTCCTCTTCTTCTTTTGCCCTCAATTGTTCCCACCATTAGGCTTTTCTCCAGTGAGTCATGTTGTTATGTTAAACAAAATTATTAGTCATTTGCCTGAAACAGCAGTAAGGGCAATATGTGAGACCATGCAACATTTGGGCCTTTCATATTTAAAGGCTCACCCAATCCATCCAAGACCCTTTTCAACTGGAACTGGAAAGTCCCAATATTGCAACTATATTACATAACATCCTTATGGCACACAGATTTTCTCTTTTATATTGTTTATTTACATAAAATCCTATGTGCTTATGTTCTTCCAAAATTCAACAAACCACATAGACACTGTTTTGTGTGTAAATATATTGTACTATTGACATGAAAGTGATGCCATTTATTACTAAAAAAAAAGGAAAACTCATTGTAAAGTTTTAAACTATATTTTCAATTACTGATACGGAAAAGAAATAGAGAAATAATATAACAGAGTAAAATATTTTTTAAAGAGAAAATACAGAGTTCTTAAATTCTCAGGGCAGTTAAGTAATGGGAGTTCTTTAATTTAGGAAAAAAAAGCATTATAGTTAAGTCTGTTCAATTGATGAAAGTCTGAAGAGAGGGGCTGACCCTCAAACAAGTTCTGAATCAGCTCATTTCAAGATCTGCCTACTACTGTAATACTCAGAATAGCCTTTTACAAGTTTCTTTATTCTTATCCATTTCTCTTGCCTTTCATTCCCATAGGCTTCACTGTTATATTGGGTCAGTGACAGACTAGCAACCAGCAATTATTCTGTAGAATATTGTTTGTATCACTTTATCCCTAAAGGGATACCCTTGAGTATGTCAACAGATTATCACATTTTCTGCTAAACTGCTATATTGTTTTCATTTTATTTTGGGGAAAAACACAATATATAGAGACTAGAATTTCGGAAATGTTTGTGAAATGGTAATTTTTAAAATAAGATTAATTTAGAAAAAAACGATAACCTGAAATGTAATTTTCTAGATTACTTACCTAAAGAAATTATTATTAAACAACTTTACAGTTATTTTTTGAAGTAGAATGGAAATTATACCCCCCCAAAAAAACTGAAAATAGTGGAAAGCAAGTGAACTGTTGACGCTAACAATATAATAAAGAAATATTATATAAACAAGTTGAATAAAAATTAAATAAAATGCAATATATTTATTTCGTATTAAAAAAAGCTTATGCTAGTGACACAGTAATTCAGATTTTGTGTGTGTGTGTGTGGGTGTGTATGTAAAAGTAAGAAATTGATTTATCAGATTAACTATAGAGTAACAATAAATAATACCAAAGGTTACATGCATATTATTAATTTTGAAAGATTTTATTGAAGAGCTTAGAAATATATTTTCAAATATAAATGCATATTTTAAAAATGGTATATGGGCACAGAACAACGCCTTGCATTTTTTTAAGAGTGTTTTGATATTATACTCCAAAATGTTCATCTCCATTACCTTGCTAGACATCTAGAGAGATGCAAGTAAAGCCAGAACATTTCCCAGGGATGTGTGTGTGTGTGTGTATGTCTGTGCTTAGAAGGGAATAAGCCTATGTAATGGATAAAGGTAATGATTTCTAAACATATCATGAGGGCATTGTATGTGGTTTGTGTATTGGCTCAAATTGGTACCTACCTTTGAGGTGCAGTATTTTTTTCCTGTCTTGGATATTGGGTATTATCAGTAGAGAAGCTTAGGAGACAATGGAAAAGAGTACTTTTCCCACATAATTTGACACTTTAAAAATTAAAGCAAATTAAATTCCTTTAAGTCTTGTGCTTGGTAAAATCATTGTTAATTCACTTTCAAGTTTTCTGAAAGCAAAAATACTTTTCCAACAATAAACATTATGTATCTTTCATTCTTGAATCAAAACCTACAAAATGCATGCTTTTATGTTGCTTGGTTAATTAAGAAGACAGGAAAGCTGCACATATGCATTTTCTTTAGCTATTGCTAATAAATAATTTAATAGTCTTATTTTTTGTGTGTTTCTATGGAAAAACAGCATTGACTTTTTCATTCTCAAACATGTGGAAAATATTCTAGATTATTCATTGACACTCCTTCATAAATCACTTACGGTATTTATCCAACAAGCTCTTTTCCAATTTGTTTTTTTTTTTTTTTTGAGGGGAAGAGGAATGTGTGGCAACTGTGGCTTATGTCCATTATCAAATATTTAAAATTGTGAGTAGATATTTCTGAAGCCATTATGAAACTAACAAGAGAAATTAAGGTCATATTTGCTAAGGCAGACAGTTTGCAAAATCATTAACAAATAGGCAAATTGTAAAGACAAGGATGGAAGGGAATGGATGTAATGTGATGTTTTGACTACTCCCAGAGAATCCATAAGCACGAAAGGAAAGGAAAAGGAAAGGAAAGGAAGACAAAACAGCAATCAAGTAAACATTTCCAAGCAATCTGATATTAGAAACTCTAGTGGTGTGAGTTTTTTTTTTTCTCAGAAATAAACTAAACTTAAAGGAGTAAATATATAAACTATTCATTTAATTGATATGTATTCCGTCAACTCACAGGGAAGAACTTTTAAAAAGTTTGAATTCATTTATAACAACATAAAATTTTGAACTATTTAATTAATAAAAACTAGTTTGTTCTCTGATTGGATATATGAATAAGCATGCTCATTTCACTTTAATTAAATAACTAGTCCTGGTCTCTTTTAATTACAAATTTTTAATTACAATTTTCAAAAAAAATGTTCAAAACCATTTTCTGTTCTGTTTTTTATAATCTTACCTAGATCAGGGGTCTCCAAATTTGACAACTCTAAGACTTAAAACTCCCAGAATTCCACAAATCTAAAAGTTGCCAACTTTGGAAGCCTCTGCTATATATGATCTAGTTGGATCGCAAATAGAGTAACTTTAATTATTGAAAAACATTTCACAATGTAGTTCTTAAAAAGAAAAAGAAAATGTATCTATAAACAACTTTACAAGTTTTAATATTTTATTCATCAAAAACATTTATAGTTAAAGAACCATTTTAAATCATTTGCTGGAATGAATATAGGCCATAGAATTCTATGATGAAATTGCTGTTCAACTAATTTACTTTTAGTTGAAATAGAGCATAACTTTTACAAATAGATTGTGCCTCCACCAAAGCCACAAAGCAGCAGTAAAATTAATAGATTTAGTTCGCTAGAGAATCAACTTTTTTAAAAAAACGACAGGCATCATTTTCTAGAAACTTTATTGTTTTTAAGATGTTCAGTAGTTCTGAGAAAAGGATGTTAATGCATTTGTTGAGAAAATGGCAAAAGATTATTGCTGATTTCAGAGTATAATGATGGATTAAATATGGTTTTGAGCATCCACTTGTATTAAAAATTACTTTAGCAACTAAAATTGGATCGCCTCCTCATGGAGAACACCATCTCTCAAGTTTTCTTCAGATGACAAACAATCACATTTAGATATTCTCCTCTTAACTAGTCATTGTCTTAAACTATGTTACCAGTTTAGCCTAAATATTTTTATCAGTCTTACACTGAATGTACCAATCTTGCTCCGGTTATCCATAAAGAAGAAAAATAAATCAGAAATATATAATATCCTCCTTAATAATGCAGTTTAGGTGGTTAGAGAACAGTTTCTCTTACAATGTAACAAAATGTAGCCAATCGATAAATGCATGGCATTATCAGCTACAGTTTGACCATCTATATCAAATAAATGTTCCTTAAGTGTGGCCTTTGCTAGTTTATAGCCCAGAGATAGTAAGTAAGTGAGGGAAGTCCTAAGAGAGAAAGCTTGATGTAAACTGCTTGTTTCTACCCACTTTGAAATCTGTCCTCTAATGTCAGTGGCATTAAGCCTATAGGGAAAACCGTCAGCTTCAGTCAGCAGTTTAACGCAGCTTGCCATCACATAAAATAAATAGAACCATATCTCATCTCCCATAGAGTAGAGTTTAAACTTCCAAGAAATTTGTGATATAGCCAACTGCCCCACAACTTTCTACTAATTTTGAAAAAAAAAAAAAATTCTCATAACATGAGTATGCCATTATGCCAATGTCATATTTTAATTCTAGGATACTAAATACTGAATGCTTTTAAACTTAAATGAATGTTTGGGTACATTATATAACAATATTTCATATCTAATCACATATTACCAAACGTGTGAATTAATTTTATATTGGGCTTCAGTACTTTGGATCCAATTTCAAAAGTATGTGTTAGCACACATGCAAGTACAGATGTAATACTTTTTCTGGAGTTCCTCAGAGTAGCACATCTTTCCTTAAAATTTTATACCTGCTTATACCACACAAGTTATTGTGTGGCTACCTTAATAAGTTGTAGGCAAGTTCTTCATTTTTATCTCTGAAGTGCTTTTTTGGAATAAAAACCAAAATATTGCACAACCTTATTGTATATTTCAGTGGGCAGGCAGACACATTTATTATTATAAAAAATTGAAGCATATAAATGAAGCAATTCAGAATTCATCAGTTGCTTTTGCAAATGTAATTTGAAAGTTATGAAACATTAATGTCTGAAGTACAAAGTGCCTTTAGACCATGGAATAAAAACAAATGGAAGATACAGATTATATTAAAACTATGCATCAATGTGGTGTGCTTTCACTAGTCAAAATATACTTATTATACAAAAAGTATTTGTATATGTATTTTGGGGGCAAAAGTCTAAAACGTGCAAGAAAAAACATGAAAAGGTACAATGCATCCACAAGGTTTATTTTCAAGTAGATATCATTTTTTTTCTAAATGAGATGCCCTCTTCATTCTCTTTTTATAGCATATAGAGATGGCAGTGGGAATACATTTTTGATTCATTGTTTTTATTATTTCTACTTAAATGTATGAAATCTAACTTTTTGCATCAATTTGAATGATAGTGCTGTTTCATATGTGTAGGCAGTAAAAGGCACAGTTTTTCACTGTTGGAAAAAGCTTTCTACAGTTTGAAAGCTATGTCATTTTTCAGTGTTTATCATAAATTTCAGAAGTAAAAAGCTGCTTAATGGGTTGCAAAAAAAGACCTCCCTTTTTTTCTTTGTCCTGCTGGTTTTGTAGCTTCCGCAGCATCCACACTTTGTTAGTCAAATCTGTCTTAATACTGTGTATGGTGGTGACAGTAGACTACACATGATATTACTCCAAATGTTATCTATCCTAGATAAGGGTACACAAAAAACAAGTGATTAATTTCAAAGTGGGTACAGGGTTGCTTAGAATCTTCTAACACTTGTCTGGGACAAAATTTTTAATAACTCAAGGATTTCCACATTCAATGTGAAACAAAACTCAAAACTTTCTACATGTGCTGGCTAGAAGAAAAAATGTGAACTCATATAATAAGCACTTGCTGTCTACAATTCTACTTGGGACCAAAATAAATTATTTAGAAGAAAATATTGTATTAATACAACAGTGGCCTATAACTGGTCAAAAAGGACATTGACTTAGACTAGTCTAAACTAGTATGAGATACTCTAGGTGAAACTTGGTTCTATAAACCCATGAAAATCCTAAACCAACGAATCTGATCAGTGGTGGGATTCAATTAATTTAACAACTGGTTCTCTGCCCTAATGACTAGCTGAACCAGCAGTTCTCTGAACTGCTTAGAAAGTTAACAACTGATTCTAATGAATAGGTGCGAACTGGTTGAATCCCACCTCTGAATCGGATCCTTAAGAGAAATGTTTTCTAGAAATTAACATAATTAGCTGGCTGTCAGTTCTACAGATCAGGAAATCAAGAAGGCTAAAGCTATTTTTATTTTTATTGAGACTGACTATAAAGAATATTCCAAGTCAGATTGTGTGATGCTTTTACAGTACAGTGCCTCTTCCTCCTGTTTTTATAATACAGTGAATTGGGGTGGCATCGGCCTAATCTACTTTTAAATCATTCTCCTGGATTTAAAAAAATGCTTCAATCTCTTCTCTTTAAATAATGGTTTCTGTAATGGTTTCATTTTTGTCAATATCATATGAATTAAAAATCAATTTATAAATTTCCATATAATGAAGAATATTATCATTAAATTATGTTGATTAGTAAAATCAAGTTTCTGACCAGTGTAAATCAAATACATGAAAAATAAATTATTGTATGTCATTGTATTCAATCTTCAAAGAATGCTACAATAAATGTTGCAAAGCATTGTTAGCCAATTAGATTATTAAAAGACCTCAAGAATTGCTTCAATCATCACATAAAAAAAACCCCTCAAATTCTGAAATGCCCAAGTTTTTAATGTGCATTGTGGTTTTCTGCTATACTTTCCCATGTGTACTTTATCTTTCAAAAAATATTTTCCTAAAAATTGGAATAAACTTTAGAATATACAAAAAAAACCAAATGATGAAGTGTATTACAGGAAAAGGGTTTCTTTTTTTCAGAAATTGGATAGAAAGTTTTACGTACAAAGAATATAATTCACTCATTCAAGAGATTCTTGACATTTCTATCAAATATGTGTATATTTGGCTCCTGAAGAGGCTACAATTATTCTTACTAGTTTGAATTTCTTTTTTAATACTATTTAGCAAACATTTTTAGGGGAAAGAATATGCCTTTGTTGTGCAACTTCTTTTGAGCTAACTACAGAATATAACCTCTGAATAGCAGACAGGGAACCAAAATCTGACATTAATAGGGAAAAAAAGTCCAGCCATTACATTGACTTGGTTTTATTTTAAATTTTCACTTAATTAATATCAAATATAATTGATATAACTTGTCAGTTATATGTTTAATTACTTTATTCTGTTATGTTAAAATGTACAGTTTTATTAGCAATTTTGATAGGTCTTTGAAGGTTTTCTTTGCCCACCATTGTGCACCTTTGGCTCTGAACGCTAATCAAAATAGGAAAAATAGAGAAATGAAGTTCATTTCAGACACAATCTCCATATAAACATCTTAAAATGAACTTAATATGAATATACACACATTACATGGTGTAGAATGCTGAGGAAATAGTAATTAAATATATTGAATACGTATGTATCTGAGTTCTCTCTGTCTTTCATCCAAACCAGTTACCATTGCAACTGTTGTTATTAGAAGAATACATTGAGAATACTATAACCAGTTTCAGTGACATTTTAAAAATTGAACTACGTGCAGATATCATTTAATAAATGTGATTTGTACTGTCTATATTAATACATATCCCAAGCTTAACTATGAAAAATAATATCTAATATTTCCATGATGTCAAGAATTATTGAAAGTCGGGTGGCCTTCAAGCTTCATAAATTATTATTCTATTGAGAATGAGATATCCATAAAACATGCTAAAGAAATATAGGAAACAAATGTTAAAATGGAAGATAGTCACTGTAGTATAACTTAGTTTATATCAATGTAGTGAGCTAAGACACATTTACAAATTAGAATAATGATTTGTTCTTGATTAATTCAAGTGTTATTGTTTTCAGGGGAAACTTAGTCATAAGTACAGAGATTATGATCTATTTTATGATTTGCATACAATTACAGCATGTGTTGAGCTACATTTTAGATAATGGTATGTATTGATATACAATATGCTGCGTAAGTGTTCTAGGCCAGCTAATTTTAACACTAAAGTCTATGCAGTTGATTAGGAATTGAACAAATACAATCATAGATTAAATTTGGCAGAGAAATATCCTACATTATGGGAATTGCCTTCAATAACATTATTCTGTTGGAAAATGTTTGTCTGGCTCAAGCCCAAGTAGCATGTTGAATTAAAAAAACATACTTGCATACTTTATTCTGATTAGAATGGAATATTGGTAGGTAAATGTAAGTGGCATACAGATATCACACTTTTCTTACTGAAATGTAATTGCACAAAAAATATTTTTTAAAAAACCATGTGAAGATACTTCAATATCAATAATTAAATTTATTTAGTTGAAATTATTAGTTAAGAAAAAATGAGAATTTGCATAGAGAACTATTTCCCCTGAAATTTGACACAAATCTCCATATTTCCTTATTCTTTTTCATCCTAGATTTTTTGTGCAGTTGACTGACAATAATGGATAACTATCAAGTAGGGTTTTTTTAGAAAATACTAGAATAATTATAAATAAATAATGACCATAAAAATAATGAACTTAATAATCGATTAGAATAGATACATGTCCAATTACTTTTTCTTCCATTGAAAGACTTGCTAATTCACTGAAGTATTTGTTAACAGAAATGCTGTTGAGTTATGTATAGAATGATGACCAATGATCTATTATTGAGTATTTGATGAATCATGAACAAAAGTATTATAAAATAAGTTTGTTTCTTTTACTAATATAATTGAAATTTGTCTAAGTATTTCACTGTTAAATGAGCTCCAAGAATTATGTTTTTCCTGCAATGACTGGATATTTCAAAACATATACTATTTTATGTCAGAATTCATATAAATACTTAAAAGTATGAGCTTGATTCTTAATTTAAACTTATATTTGTAAGGCAATAACAATATTTTGAGTTGTTCCACTTATTAGGGGCATTAAAGAATTGAACTATGTTATATATGCAAAACAGAAGTATTATTCATATATATATTTTTTTTAATTACAGGTAAAGATAATAGTTCCCAACAGCACAGCAGGTCTGAT
>JAEANM010011645.1:0-15178 GCA_017656035.1 Myanophis thanlyinensis | reverse complement strand
GCCAGCTGGCTCAGGAATTCTGGGAGTTGAAGTCCACGAGTCATGAAGGAGCCATAATTGCCCACCCCTGGACTAGACTATTCCCCTTCCCCTATTTGTAATCTCTGTTCTTTAATTACTTAAAGTTAGTTACTAATTTTTGAGGCCATGAAGAAAGGTTACCAACATTAACGTTTGGGTTGAGAACCCAAGGATCTTATTTTTGTTTGCTCGCTTGTCTTTTCTTCTTCATAACAATATGAACACCTACCTATTTTTGTTTTGGGGAGTATTTTTTTGTAGTTGCTGGAGTCATTCGATTAAATCTGTAATAGAAATAAATACAGGATTGGCTCACAGACGGACAGTCTTTTAAAGAATCCCAGGAAGGTCACTGGAAGGGTATTGATGGGAACCGCATCTTCACATTTCCATCAGTTGTGGCCTAGCACATGGGCTAAGATGCAGTCAGTAGTGGACTATGTTCACTACTGCTAAATTCTGATTTATAACCAATAAATGATATGCTATTTTTATACATCTTTAAATGCAAACATAGTTTTTATTTTTTTTTACCACCCACTCCACACTAAAAGCCCAAGAATATGTAAGGAAACTATGCAAGAATGTGTAGTTTGAAAAGATCCTACAAATTTTGTGTATAAATTATTACGATTAACTTCCATGTTTAGTGCTCAGCTGCACAGAATACTGGTCTATTGTGGACATCAGAAGCAATGTGTGGTCTTCCTGATATTGTTCAAATAACTCATTATTTAAGATTATATAAAATTAGTATAATATACAGAAAAATATACAGTGAATAGAAATTCTAAAAGAACTTATTTTGGTAATAGTTTAGTATGCCTCAAAACTTTAAAGGAAATGGTTCTATTATGATGTTTTTCTACTGAGATCTATAAAATGCTGCCTTGTAATAATAGCCGGTGCTGAGTGAAGTAAACTGTAATAAGCACTTTTCACAATCTTTCATTTTTTAATGTACTTAGAAATTATATTAAGCTTCTATTGTTTATGGTACACAACTGGGTAATAAAAGCAACCTGTGTATGTTATCTATTGAAATATAGTATTTGATATATATTAACTATGATATATATTATATGCTACTTTAATACATAATCATTAATTGAAGAGTCATTCCTTCAGTTACCAACCAAGTATTGAAAGACCGAATTCCATCCAAGATACTCTCACAAAGTTCCTATCAATATTATATAATATTTCTATTCTAAACATCTCCACAAATCAGTTAAATTGGAATACTTTAATCTTAGGTTCATTATCTCTCTTCACCATAATGATTAAACTCCAAATTCAACACTGCTTTGTTCATTAGTCTACATGGACAGTGCTGCTGACCTCTGAAGTCATTTGTATAACACCATATTCCCAAAGCAAACATATACCCACAGAGCTTACATTCCTTAATTCAACAACATTACTCCAGCTTCTTCTTCTTTCGGCTGTTCCTCTTTTAGGGGTCGCCACAGCGAATCATCTGTTTCCACATAACTCTATCCTCAGCATCCTCTTTTCTCACCCCAATTAAATTCATGTCCCCTTTTAACACATTCATATATATCTCCTCTTTGGCCTTCCTCCAGCTTAAGATACTAAAACCATTTTCTTCTACTTCCACATTAAAATATTACCACTGAAGTAGTCTCTGAACAAGTTCAGTCAAATGTTCAATGCACTGAAATTACCGTAAGTGCTTAGTCTGGAACACAGATAACAGTTTTTCAAGGCAAAGTCCCTAAAACCCACTACTTGAGCTTAAATAACTGGTCCTACTATACCATGACAAGAGACACGCTTGATATTTTTAAGAGGCCTGAACCTAGCTTTAATTATTCTTAGGTGTATGAGAAGTTTCTCTTTGTTGCTGATTATCTTTTGAAAGCTCTGCATCTTGATGTCCTTTCTATGCTGCTAAAATAATCTGTGGGCACAAAGACCAACAGAGTTTAATAAAGATTTCAATACAGATACCTAATAAATAATATGAAATGAAGAGACAGAGCACATATGAAAAGAACATTAAGAAGCATTTGTATTTTTCTGTCACAGTGTTATTACCATTTCTTGATTTAAAAAACAAGCCACAAGAAAAAGGAACAATGTGGTTCAGGATTGTAGCGTCTACCTATGCTGTTTTGCACTAAATATCAAAGTGTTGATGAAAGTTGTTATGACCCTGTATCATACTTCTAATCTGGACCACTTCCCCCATACCTTCATGTTGCTTTTTGCACCACAAAAATGTATTATCAATTGATAAGTATCTTAAAAATAAACATGATATACCAAAATGTTTAGCTTGGACCCTAAGTCCAGGAACACAGTTCAGACAATCTTATGATACAGAGGACCTACTAAAGCCCAATGTTTAGAAACAGCCTCAGTAAACATTTCTGCTGTTCCCGAAAAATGCACCTTCCAGGAAATCTATGTATCTTTGTCTCAAATTCTAGTTACAGCCTCCCCAGCAGAGCAGAGTGTTTCATTAAAACTTTAAGAATCCATCTACTCAGTCTTTCATCCCCTAAACAAAAAGAGAATATCAAAGCATTTTTATTAGGCACATCATTTTTGGCACCATGAGTTTCTGCTATTTACTGTAATAGAAATTCCTCATGATTGGTTTTGCTAATGCAAGATGATTTATATAGCATTATAAAGGAAATCAAGAATATTCTAAAGAATAACACAACGAACAGAAATAAACAGATTAAGTCAACAGGAACAAGTATTTTTCCTTTCAGAGTCAGGCAGTGTAGAAGTTTAATAAATTATTATTAATAATCAACATGACATTGATAAGAATGGCCCAAAATATAAAAATCTAATAACCCATTTCAAAGTAATAAATTGACACTACTCATGTACTTGGGAACAAATGATTAATAATTAAGGTAAAGGACTCGTTTCTCCAGATACTGACTGAATCTTTATTCATTCCTACATTAGCAAGCAAACCCAAAACTTCTGTGTTAAAACACCTGCACAGTAACACAGATCTACACATCCACTAAAATGCAAGCAGGTACAGGTTTTCAAACGGAAAAAACTGCACATCTTCCTAAAGGATTACTCGCTCTTATTGTGGTTTATAATCCTAAATAGTTTTGTTAATAGAACAAAAGGTATCTCAGTTCCACATTATATACCCCACCTCTCCTATTATTTAGTTGAATGGGATTTTTTTCTTCATTAAATCAAACACAGCATTACTTTTTTAAGTAGAACATGATCTTTGACTTTAACGAAACCTGTCTCCAACTAACTGCACTTATCACGACAAACTCACAACCTACTACTAAACCTATTTAGTTCCTTCCCTTTTAATGAGATTGAAGTCTTAATCTTTTACATTTTGGTATTTACTTAAAACATTTATATAACCGCCTATCTTAAACCAAACTCTGAGCAACTCATAACACAAGGATATAAATAATATATATCAACAACAAAATAAAAACAATACAACAAAAACATTGAAAGAATTTAAAGCAAATGATGGTGACATCTCAAATCACATATCTGGCTTGTTCAACATACTGTGTTTTATGAAAACTAAAGGCCACAGTAATTCTCATGTCAGAACAAGAAACCAAATCAGGTAACTAGGTTATCTATATACTTGAGCATCTCCCTTTCTTTTAATATTGGCACAAAATATTATTTTCAATTATTCCTATAATTGAATTTCACAGAAGACAACATTAAAGTTCCCCATAATTCATCACCAATAAAGAAAGATGAACCTATTTTCATATTGAAATCAAAAACATGATTTGGATGCTATTGTAGGTTTAAGCTATTGATCTCTGTCAAAAAGTAAGCGGAAAGGTATTTCTGTGAGAAATAGGAGGGCTTTGTCTAACCCAGGACTGTCAAACTTGTGGCCCGTGGGCTGGATCCACACCTGGTTTAGCGAAGGGAGGAAAAAGTTACATCATGTGGCACCACCATGATAACATGAGTTTGACACCCCTGGTCTAAACAAACTGTTCTGCGAATATGGATTCCATTCATGTCAATGTTCTGCATTTATGGACCTTGTAATCTTCAATTCTCTCTTAGGTTAGCAAAGGAAACCTTTAAGCCAGAGATTCTTGCGCAATGTTACCTACATGCCATTTAACAAATCAACATGGACAATTATTATCCATAACCACTTTCACTAAAGCTCTCTTGCCCTTCCATAGATAGACTTCCTGCTCCAGGCACAAAGTTCTCTGAAGGCAAGCGAAGGAGGAAAAAGAACTAAGGCATAACCAGAAACATTCAGAGAGGGGACTCTTAAGTTAGTATAATTACCTTTAAGACCTCAGGGAATAAACACATGCTGTAGCAAACATAATTCAAAGACCCTGAAGACTTCTATACTATCATTAATATTTTTGCTTCCAATAGAAAAATACATGAATTTGTTTTAATTTAACTTTTAGAAGTACTGGTATATTGAGATTGACAGTATTCAAGAACTGGGATAACAGTTTCTTATACAAACTAGAGATCTCTTAAATCTATTTCTAATAAGGTCACAGTGCACAAAAGCTTCCAGCAAAAATAGTTGTTCGATTTTTTTATCTCCCTTTCACAATCCTACAAAATAAACTAAGCTATATAATCAAAAAAAGTATTTGTAAATAAAAATCATAGCTGCATCTGTCACTTTAAAAGGGAAAGTCCCGTGTTTTCAAAAGGTTAATTTCAAGCTTATAATCAGAAATTTGGTTTTTATGCCCAGACTTGCCAAATAACTGATACATAATTCTTGGCAACAGCCCTATATCTAGGAAACAAGGAACAATTATTAAAGTTTACTACATGAGACTTTAAAAAGTTATGAAAATGTGATATGAATATCAACTTGTCACAGGCAACACTTTTGGCACATATTTCTTTTTAACACATCTTATTTCTCTCATATAAAGCTGTTTGAGAAATTGTTTTCTAAGAGATTACCCTTCCTACAAAAATAATACAGTAATACACTACCAATGAATTACAAATAGAAAGAACTTACTAAGTTAAAAAGAAATTACAAAATGAGGTGCCCTTGCCCATTTAACTCATCACTCTCATACATTTTCTCCCCAAGGATCTATTGTCACTTTTAGAACCTCTTCTATTCCTGAAGTAATTCTGGCATATAAAAAATAAAGTCATCCAACAACATACAAAGAAAAATCAATGGGAATGAATTCCATATTCTCCAACTTTTGATTTTAGTACACTCTAATTAATGGTTATATGCCATGCTCAGTGATATGGGCAAAATAATAGATCCCCAAAATAAATATAGAATTGATAAAAGCTACCATCTCAGTTGCACATCTATGTAGCATAAGCCTCATTGAATCTCACTGAACATAATTCTGTTGCTAAATATTGAGAGGGTTTTTATGCTCACCACTTGGCTTGACTTACAAAAGATACAAGGTAAAATATAAACATTGACCAAGATTGGACAAACACAGAAATGATGTATTTATTGAGAAACTGAACCATTTTTACAGATGTGGAAATATGATCTTAGAAACAACACGTGCTCAGCTTTTTATGTAATACTGTATTATTTATTTAGTTTCCTATTATCTTAATTTAATAACCGTAAACATATCTATACTGGAATAAGAGGTGTTCCAATCTGCACATCCTACATACTTGGTATAAATTTCCCCACAGGTCAGAAAGCTAAGATCCAAATATTTAGTAAAGTCTTCTTTCATTTTAAGTTTATAATCCTTGAAAACCTTGCATTAAATGAGATACTGAATGAGTGGGACAATGGGTTGTAGGGCAGTGTCAATAAATGTGCCCAAAATTTTTAGAGCCTTAATCTAGAGTACTATATTATTCAAACACTTTTTGTTTTTTCTCATATTCTGGTGCAGTGGAAGTATTTTCTCCATCTTTTCTACAATTGGCTTTCTACTTTCATGGCAGATAAAGAGGTAGCATGCATCATAGCATCACAAATGTTACCAGCATTGTTTGCCATGTAGATTTGGCCAGGTTAAAAGCTCATTCTTGGGCTGACTATCCTTTACTAGCTTTACTGCAACATATCCAACTCTGCTTCTATTATACAAAATAGAAATTTTTCTTTGATGATTGGGGGTGAACCTACAGTAATACCCACAGTAGTAGTAGCTACTACAGGTACAAAAATAAGCAGTATCCACATCTGGAATAATCATACAATATAATGATAAGTGCATGAAGAAAGAAATGGGGTTAGTGGGAAACTTAACTTAAGTAGTTTTGGCAAAAGGAAGTTTTGTCGTTTCCAGGCCTTTGGTGCAATTTACCATGCTGGCAAAACTACATAATAATCTTTTTTTTTTCATCAAAAAAAGTTATTTGATGAAAATGATCATTTGCATAGTAGTGAATTCACAGAAAACAAATTCAGCTAAAGACACTGTTGTCTCAATTCTTCATGTCTACATGTGCATATTTATTTATATCCAAACATGCAGAAACAGCAGCCTTTCCTGAACAACATTTAATAAAAGCAAGGGAAGCCCTAGATTTTATTTTATAACCAATTCAATATATATAGTATATACAAATTTAAAACATTGTTCAAGTTGTTACAAATCAAAAATTTAAATAAATAGCTCAACTACTATGGGAGAATTGACACAAATGCTTGCATAAATACTTGCACATTAAGAATGAAGCCTAAAGCAATGCCAGCAAAGAGTTGCATTTTACTTTAATGGGATTTCACTATAATCATATAATTTAAGACAATCCTGCTGTCATCCTAGTCTGATTACACTCTCCTATGCAGTCAAGTCTTGAAAATATAAACTGCAATTAGACTCAACACTATCCAAGGGTTTTAAGAACCGAATTAAACTTTTCTCATTATATTTATATAATCTAAGCATAATATCTTCAAAATACTTTGTTCATATAAACAAATTAAAGATTACAGGTGTCTATTCCAATGCATGTACCTGGATCTGGAAGTTAAGTGATTTAGATGTTAAGATCTTTGTGTATGGATATACGCCTTCAAATAAGTCTTGACATCTACCTGGACAAATCCCTTAAGTTTTCTTGACAAGGTTTTTGGAAGTGATTTATCACTGCCTTTTTCCTAGGGGGTGAAAGAGAGTGACTGGCCCAAGGTGACCCAGCTGGTTTTGGGCTTAAAGCAGGACTAAAACTCATTATTTCCTGGCTTCTAGCTTGGTTTTTTAATCTCTACACCAATCTGGTGTCCCTTTTAAGATCTACATGTATATCATTTATTTCATCATGTAACAAAATAAAGGCATCCATTGCTGCAAAGGGAATGGAGTCGATTTATATTTACAACACATAATATGGACCTAAATTCATATTACACACAGTATTCTTTAGCTGTTTACTGCTAAGCTATAACTCTGAGTAACATCATTGGCCTACAATCACATGATCTTTGAAATATTAAATAATTTTTCCCTTTTAAAAAAGCATAATATATACCAATAGTTACTGCCACAATCAATATATCGTTTCTCATTTGGAAACAGCATCCAAAACCGAAAAATAGTTTCTAGTAGATGAAGTTAAGTTGCCAGAATAACTAGAAAACTGCTGTTATTCAATCACCCCCTGACGCATATGATTTTTGAATAAGTTCACCCCAACGATGTAGACCTTTATTTCAGTTTAATGGTCAAAAATATCTATTTTCTTATTTGAATGTTAGAATCCTGCACAGTATTGTATATTACTGAAATATTTGTTATGGTAATGTCCCAAACTACTGACAGCAACCAATCCTTTGAAACAACTAACAACAGAGACTAATGAACCACATTTTTATCAGTGAAAAATTCTCTATTGTATTTTCCAAGTGGATAAGGTAGAGGCAGAACTATCATTGTTCAGAGTGCTAAAATGCCAACAAATTTCTCAGAAGCAGATATAATCATTCTACTGAAATCCACCTGGGTCTAATAAATAGACATCAGTCTGGCTCATTATATGTAGTAAGAGAGGCCTAGTAAAAGGTATTGCTTTTTAAGGACTGATAAACTGTTTAACGTTTACTCCTGCAAAACAAATGTGGTTTTTTTTAACTGCCCTGGTCTTTTCCTTCTATTCATTAAGAGATGTCAACTTCCTTTGCAGTAGTTTGTACTTTGACTTGAGATATAGAAATATGTTCAGTGCTTTTGAAATTGTATATGCAAAGGAGGGTTCTTTCCACTTCATTCTTGAGTCACAGGCTGCCTGATGACAGGGTGCCTGTTTTTCTTATATAACTATATAATTCCCCTTTCCATTATAAGATTATTTTTGCAATGTGAATCAAATGTGTTATGCTAAAGTTTTGGTTCCCTCTACAGCCAACTACAGCTTCTATCCCAATTTCAGGACTTGGATTCAGGTGCATCCTGAGTGAGCTTCACGGGCAGATTTCTATCCAAGTCAGCAACTGTCTCTTTATTTTCAAGTACAAGAAAGAGTGACAAGAGGTGAGGCAGGAAATAGAAAGAAAACAGCAGAGCACATCGAGCAGTTGTTTTTCAACTGAAAGCAGAATCCCGCAGGAGAAGACATTAGCAACACTTGTAAGATGGAAACTGGGGCTGGGCTTAGTGTAAGTTTGTGGCACTGTACTTAATGAAAACAACGTGCGCAGCAGCTGCGGATCCGACCATCCTGGAGATTTAGTCCCCAAAGTACGCATAAGGTGTGCACCAGCGGGTTGAGATGTGAAGCTGTGGTCGGTTTCACATCTCACCGAACAACGTAGCGCTTTTTAGAGCAAGCAGCAGTCCCGACAAGAGTCCCGGAATGAGAGTTTAAAGATCACATACGCCGCCATGGGGGAAGGGGGGGGGAGGGCGGTGTAGTGAGAAGACAGAAAAACAGCCAAATAGTCCGTGAGGCCTCTTCTCCTCAAATGAAGCCATATTTAAGTTTTTTTAAAAAAAACAAACAACGGGGGGGGGGACGAGTTCTCAACCAACCGGCCCTCCAAGAATACACATGGCCACCAAAAAGTTCACGAGAAGTTACCTTGAAATGAGATTCTCCCGACCCGTAGAGTACTTGAATGTGGAGGGAGGCAGGGCAGGGGAGGGGAGGTGGGTGGAAAAAAAAAAAAAAAAGAAGTGTCGTCCAAGTGCTCGGCCGGCGACCCATTCAGTCTCCGAGAGAACCGGGGGAGGCCAGGCAGAGATTCCCTTCTTGCTCGGAGCAGCCCCGCAGTCGGCAAAGGGGCAGAGGGAGAGGGAGCTTCCGCGCCCACCGCCTCGCAACTTTTCGCGACCGCATCAGGGCGGCAAAGGCGAGAGGGAAAGAGTCAACCTGGCGCCCCCTTCCGGGCCCAGACCTTCCCCGACGCAACGCGCACCTCCCCCGGGCCGCGGGAACTTGCGCGGAGAGCGGCACCAGCGCCGCCCGCGCGCAGAGTTGGCGCTCCTACTGCAGCGGCGCGGCGGTGGCGGTGGCGACGACGGCGGCGGCGGCGGCTCCAACCCGGGCATCGGAGGGAAGCGCTCGCCGCTCGCTCGCTCACTCCCCCCTCCCCTGGCGCTGCGCTCCGCCTGCTTGCCTGGCGGCGGCGGCGGCAGCTGCTTCTGCCGCCGCCGCCGCCGCTGCTGCTACCGCCCTCCCTCGCCGTCTCCCGCATCAAACTTCAGGAGCCGAAAAAAAACCTTCCGGGCGGTCGGGCGCTCGGCAAAACGTACCCAGCATCTACACCGGACGCCGCCCTTCCAACGAAGGCAGGCATCCCGCGCCCGTCTTACCTAGGGGGAGTTTTTCCAGCCCTGCGCCGCTGCCGGGGCTCGGGCAAGGCTCGCCGGCGCTCCGCTCACCGCCTCATTCCAATATGGCACGGTCGGCCCAAGCGCATGCGCCCGCCGTCTCTCTTTTCCCCGATCCCCTCCCCTCGCTTCTGGCTTTTTGGGCGCTCGCTGCACACTCCCTCGCGCTCGGACACGCGGAACCGTGGCGCCGGCCGGGGAAGGGGGCCCCCCTCGGTCTCCGGGCTCCTCTCCACACCCTTCCCGCCCACCCGAGGCCCGGAGCCAAAAAATAAAACTTGAGCCTCTCCTTGACTTTGTGCGCCGTGAGGCGGCGGAGAGCCTCCGCCCGTCGTAGCGCCACCCTGTCCCCGAGGATTTCCCGCGGGGCGCGCACCTGCCTCAAGTTATTCGGCGCGCAGTGGTGAAGGTTGGGCCCCGCCGGGCTCGAAGCGGAGGAGGAAGAAGAACGGGAGAATGAAAAGGAGCTTTAAAAAAAAAAAAAAAAAAACCTCCTAAAAAAATAATAAAAAAAACCCTCGGCGTGCTGGAATGAAGGCAACCGAAGGGTTTGAGGGAGAAGCAGGCAGACGCTCAGTAGTCTCCATCTATGCTTGCAAGAGCCACGAACAACTTAAGCCTGTTTATTTCTACTGAAACCGGCTGACTCTGGTACGGAGCCGCTTTAAGATCGACCAATACCCGGCCGAAAATGTTATATAGTGCGCGGTCTGGCCGCCTCCTTCGATTGCCAAGTTAAATGTTTTTCGGACTACTCTTTGACTTCCTTCCCGTCTTCTCTCCACCATCACCCCGTGCCCCACCCCCCGTTTCGTTGGCCCAGCACTGACACCGTCTTGTCTCAGCTGCCGATGTCAGCTAGCCCCAGTTTTGTTTTGCTTCCCCCACCCCCTGATTTCTCTTCCACTTTCGCAAGCCGGAGCCATTTGCAGTCCGCCCCCCCGAAAGATGTAGGACGGAAGCGCGGCCCAAGTGCGTGCTCGCATTGGAAGGGGATGGCGGCAAAGGGAGACGGCAGGGCGGCTGCGGCTGCAAAGGCATTGGAAAGCCAGATGAATAATGCCGCCGCTGCCGCCCCCCCTCCCCCGCGCCGAAATTAAAATGAAACAAAATGAGATGGGGGGGGGGAGGAAAGGATTGTGCAACATCGGGAACCTCATGACCACGCGCCTGTGCAATCAGAGAAGAGTAATAAAAGCGGGCGAGTTTCACGCAGCTTAAAGGCGACAGGAGGCGAAAGAGGGACAGCGATTTTGCTTTCGCTGGCAGCGAACTGAAGCCTTGCAAGAACCCCAATTTGGAGAAAGGGGTGGAGAATGGGATGTTATTTCGAGAACTCTCTCTCCCTCTCTCTCTCTCTGCATTCTCTCTTTTTCCCCCTCCCGGATCAGCCATCGCCCATCCACACGGCTGGACTTTCGCCTAGGCATGAGCTCTGCAGCTGGCGTTCGCTGTCGAACACCCCCCTCCCTCCCTCCCTCCCGCCATTCTTTTTTGAAAGGGGACTTTGCTTCGTTACTCGTTAACGCCTCTCTTTAAGGTACCGGGATTATTTTAAAGCAAGCCTTGAACTCATCCCGCAGGCTTGCACGCCGCCTATACCGCGCGTTGCGGACACCAGTTGACAGCACGCGGAAATAAACCGGTCAGCGTGCGGGGAAAAGTCACACGGAACTCGAGATGGTCCGATTTCGGACGGCAGCGAAGGGATGCGCCAAGAAATAGAGAGAACCAAACACTGCGAGATCTCCCGACGGGAAGAATCCCCGCGGAGAACGGAGGCGAATAAAAAAATAATAAAATCCAGGCGAAGGAAAGTGTCGCCATGCGGTACAGCTGCGCTTTTTTTCCAGACAGGCGGGGATCTGGTCGAGCAGCCAGGAATTCCTCCGCTTCCATTGAAAATGCTGGGCCGATTCAGCTGCTGGTGGCAGATGCAGCAAAGGGGACTTCTCTAGTTTTCTTTTGGTGACTGTGCGAAGAGGGGAGGGGCGAACAAGCCGGGCTGTCTCGGTCGTTTGATGGTTGTGTGTAGACAAAATGCGTTTCCAGGTTGAATGCAAAAATCTACTGCTACTGCTCGTTTCAATTTGTGCTGTTTATGTAGCGTCTTCGATTGTTTACCAAAGATACTTTAATGGGGGGGGGGCGGTGGTTACGGTAGGGATATTTGCTATTCTAATACTAATCCAGTTTAATAGCAATTTGGACCGAATACACTTCTGTTTTGCCAGATCGATAGCTTCTTGGTTCTTCCGATTGGTGTTTTTTTTTTTTCTTGTCATAAATAAGACCCCCCGAGTCGGCCGCAGGGTGTATACAGTGACGTTTTTCTGCCTACAGCAGGGGAGGTATAGACGAGATTAGCAACTTTACTGAGAAAATAAAATATGTAGTCCGACCACTAGAGGGTGGTCCTTCCATAGGCTTTCTAAATAGAAGTACTAAATGAAGCATCCTGGAATGTGGGATTTTATCTTGGAAGTAAATTTCCTTGGGACATGTTGGGAATTAAATTCAGCACGTGCATCATACCTTAAAACTAGTTTTTAAAATTCTTACTTGAATATCAGTACCAAAGATCTTTAGAGCAATTATAACCTGCAAAATGCAACAGACTTCTTTCCTAGATAAGCAAGGCCCCCTCCAATGAAAAAAGGGGGTTTATCACATTTTATAAAAACGGCACTTTATTTTCATTACTTTTTCTTTAAATGTTTTAAGGAAACAAAAGTAATTAAATGAAAAAAAAATTATAAACGTTCTAAATAGTAAACAAGCTTAATTATTTGTCAATGTATATCATCCTTGGATCTTCCTTGAAATTATATCACTCTTTCCAACTATTTAAAAATGGATTTTCTATCATAGGTGATGGAAAACAAAACCACTTTTTTTTAACAAAAGTTACTTCTGAAGAATACTATATATTTACTATGTAAATTCCTTTCTAATATGTGGATAGGCTTGGGCTGCAACTGTGATTTTGAAAAATAGGAAAAAATTATATTGAATCACATTGCCATTAAACCTTATTTATAAAAATATGATATAGGGCAGACTTTTTCCTGTTAATACTGCAGATGCACAGTTGGATTCTTCATTCTCTTTTCATTAATGATGACTAGTTCAGCCTCTTCAGTAAAAATGAACACAAAGATTCTGGAAGTACACCAAATATTTTTTTCAGATGAGCTTATTTTGCAACAGCTGATCAGCAGAGGTAATTATTTTAAGTGTCTTGTTTCTCTTAACTGTCAGGTCTTACATACACAAGATAATAGAATACCCATAGCAACTATGATCTTTAACAGAGCTTTTTGTTTGTTTTTCCACGCATAGTCAATATTTTAGATTGCAAAGCAGCATGATACTTCTAGGATTCTTCAAAGAAGTTTGTTTTCAGGAGTTATTTTCAAATATAAATGTTTCTTAAAAATAAGCTTACAGCATGATTGCTTTGTGGATGGACTGTATATACTAATTCTGAGATCTTCACACCATTATTTGTGTAACACTTGAGAAATGGGAGAACATATTTCCTTAGCACCACCAGTACCCAGGAGAATCCCACCTTATGATTCTTCCTTACATCATTATCACTACTTGAAAGCCTATGAATGCTGAACAAGTAGGATCCATTACAGTCTGCAGTTATACCACATGTTCATGAATTTATTAGAAGAAGTTAGTCTCTTACAGAAGAAGACAATGCGGTTTCTTCAGCACTCCAAAAGGATTACCATCTCAAGAAATAATCTTCACAACTTGTATCATGCTGGACACAACAGAGCACAACAAGAACCATCATAACCAAGGATGCGACATTACATTGGCTTCTTAATTGTACCACAGAACTCAGCTGGGACGTGTGCATGAAAGTCATGTATGTCAAGAATTCAGCCAATACAATTTAACTGCAAATTAGCATCTTGATACAGTATCCCCCAATCTAGCATGCTCCAGATGTGTTAGGAGATTGCAATTAATAGGCAATATGACCATCCTTTCAGCAATTATGGAAATTAAAGCTGCAGCTGATCTGATTGGAGGAGGCTATTCTAATGTATAATAATGTCATAAGATTTCTAACTTCATGTTCATTTAAACTGCTGGTCCGTTAGAACATTTGGTTAGTGGAACAAGAAAAGGGCAAACAATACATTGGCTTGATAACATCAAGACTGATACAAAGATGTGCATCCAACAACTGAAAGAAACTGCTTGACAAGGTAGCATGGACAGCACTTGCCTATAACATCATCAAGAGTCAGATATGCCTGAATTAACCAACAACCACTAGAAGGCCCAGGTGCCTAGGAGATTTTGGACTGAAATGTTGGACTGATAAAGACTTCTTTTGCAGAGAATAAGAAGCAACTGCAGTCAAAGATAGCTTCATTAAATGAGATCCTCACATTTTGCAGCTGCTAAGAACAAGACTGACTTAATATGATTCCATGCCCCATTTTCTATTATGAGGTGCTATACACTACGTATTTGCTAAGCTAGAACTATCTTGCTACGGTAGTTTCTGAAGACTGCTTTAACCATGAGGTACGCCATTACCTCTAATGCTGAAGTGGTGAGACAGAATTAGATCATGAAAGCAGCGAGCAGGGAATTGGACTGAAACTAAGAGATGCAGGGTCAGGTTGATCCACAGTCAAGGAAACTGGCTGATTTAAAGCATTTTCTACTCTTAGTTCAATTTGCCTTACAAGATAATTGTAAAATAAAATAACTGCAGGAGGACCTCCTGGAAGAAAGCTGAAATACATAAATAAATACTGAAATCCAGAAAAGTCACTCCAGATGCAAGATATAGCTATTCCTGCCTGTTGTTGAAATAACCATGCAAATAGTGCCTTCCTGCCAAGGATTCCTTTAACGCTAATAATTTCCAACAAAAAAAAAATCAGCAAATTAGTTATTTATTTTATGAAAGTTAGATTGTATAAAATATATAAATCTAACCATGCATACACTATTGTATACAATACATTACAAGCTTTTATTCATTATGTGACTAGGAGAAATCTAATGCATCATTTAAATGTATTTATTCAATATGTTCCATTTTAAGACTTCTTGTTTAAGGCTTTTAATATAGTTTGCATCTACTGCTTCACAGTGTTTTATTAAAAGTTGTTTTATTTTTGAAAGACTATTGTTAGATATTGCTTTAATCATCAGTTTATTTGAAGTTAGCAGATAAGTGCGACTTCCAACTAATTTAAACACAGAGAAGAATGCTTCAAAGTGATTGAGGATTTTTCCACCCTGCTTCTTTGTTCCTTGTGTCTAGAATGTATATTTTTCCTGTAGGTTTTTTTAATACCGGAAGTTGCTATAATGATGCCTCTCTCCAAAATATCTATCTC
>JAEANM010011644.1:0-15179 GCA_017656035.1 Myanophis thanlyinensis | reverse complement strand
TCAGGACTATAAGATCCATGATTGCATCTAATTTCCCTTCCCAACTACCCCTAACCCTCCTTCCAAGTTCCATGATTACATCTGATTCCCAGCTACCCCTAGCCCTCCCTCCCTTACGCTACCTGCGGTTGCGTAAGCATCTCACTGCATATCGTACCCATGTATGATTGTGTATGTGACCAATAAAATTTGAAATTGAAATTTGAAATTGAAATTGAAATTGGTCAGGAGAAGGCTTATTACCTCACTGCAGGAATACAAGACTTTGCCTGCAGAAGTTCAGTCTTCATGTCTACATAAAAAGCTACTAGAAACCATGCTACAGGAAATATCATACTTGAGAAACTTTCAAACTGTGAGCAGAGTACTCTTAAATCAAAGATAGGTGGTATTTTTTAGGTTTGTGGATTGTATGTGTGTGGAGTAGGATAATTCGAGCCTAGTCATTTGTGCCTCAAGGGATAATTCTGGGTTCATTTGTTCAATGAACCATTTGTTTGTTTTCTTGGCTGTCCATGGGATTCTCAGGAGTCTTCTCCAACTCTGAAAAGTGCCGATAATATTCCTATTAGAGGCCTAATCAAAGCTACCTTTTCTTTCCCTGCTTGAAAGAGAAAAGAGAATATTGGGAAAGAGGGAGAATGTGTGTGAGAGAAATATGGGAGGGGGGGGGGTCAGTAAGGAAAAAAATTGGTGCATTGTGGTGATAGTGTATATTCCTTTCTACTGCTCACTCAGATTTCAACCATTCAGTGTTGCCTACTGTGTGGCTACTGTGTGGCTCCCAATCATTCAGTGTTACCTACTGTGTGGCTCCCAATAGTTTAAAGCGGTGTTTCTCAACCTTGGCAACTTTAAGGTGTTTTGACTTCAACTCCCAGAATTCCTCACCTAGATTTGCTGGCTGGGGAATTCTGGGAGTTGAAGTCCAAACATCTTAAAGTTATGGATCTTGATATTAAATATATTGGTCCCTCCTCCGTCCCTCCATGCAAATAATAGAAGTTGGTCATTCTTGTCCTTTTTCAGTAGAGGCATAAGAAAAAAAGGACTCTTGTTTTCACCTGTATTGTGACAATTGTAGACTCAAATTTACTCCTACTTTAACCCAGGGCTATCAAACTCAAGGCCCAGAGGTTGGATTTGGCCCATGGGGTACTTAGATTTGGCCTGCACAGCTGCTTAGAAACAGGGGAGGACCAGCCTGCAGTGCTCTGCCAGCGAAAATAGGCTCCCGAGCTCCATTTTTGGCTGCCACAGTCTCCTGAAACCTTCTGCCAGCAAAAACGGAGCTCAGGAGGGCTGCACAGCTCCTTTTTCGCTGGCAGAGGGTTGCAGGAAGCCAGGGCAGCAAAAAAATTGAGTTCAAGAGCCCGTTTTCACTGGCAGAGTGCTTGAGCCACTGTAGGAGCCTCTGACATGAAAGACATTAAGCTGGCCATGCCCATCCTGGCCATTCCCCCTTCCCCCAAGGTCAAACCCAACCCTGATGTGGCCCTCAATGAAATTGAGTTTGACATCTCTGCTTTAACCAATCTGAACAGGCTTGACATTATCTATATTATAATCTTACTTGTGAGAAAAATCCCTTCAGCTCTTTTCTGACTAACATTAAAATGAAAAGCCGCAGATGCTTTGATGGTGGTGCTCCAATTCTTTCAACAGCATGTCATCAGTATGAAGAAGAGAGAAACCCACTTGGCTCTACCTTAACATTCGTTTCCTGAGCCAATATGTCAATGAACCCTCTCCTTTGTACTGACAGCTCTCTGAATTTGCAACGCAGTTTTTCCATCAAGACATTTAAAAATGCATTTAAAAATTATACATTAGGGGGAAAGAGCATTTAAAATGCATAGATTAGTGAACCTATGGAAAATTCATGCTTGCAGAATATTTAGACAAAATATGTATACATTTTCACATTGACCTCTTTATTTTGACAAACATTTTAGCAAATTAATAGCATAGTGGTGAGACAAAATCCAATTAAATTTAGAAAAGTTAAGAAGGAATTGAAGTTGATATGTTTATCCATTATTGCCCTTATTCTGTGGAGATGAAGGAAAAAACTAGTAAAGAAATGACAGTTGAGCCTATCTATTGTATGAGCTGTTGGGACATAGCATAATAAAGTTTCAAAATTTGATCGAAATGAGTGATGTAGAAGTGACTGCATGAATTGGCAGATACCTGAGGCAATATCTTTTGAGATATGAATAGTCCCATTAATTTTAATGAATGCTAACTCCAATGCCAGTTACTTGGATCACTACTATACTGCTTAATTATTTCAGAGATGGGAAAACTTCAGACTTGATGGATTTGCTTTCTTTTTCAATAGTCAAAGCCTGGTACACAGAACAGGATACTTCTCTGCATGTTCTTTTTCTAGCAATTTACTCAAGAGAATGGACTTTTCATCCTAAAATCAACTTCTAGGCTTCTCAAGCCAGCCTTCTTCTGCTGTTGCTCACTAGATATATTGCTCACAAATATAATTTTCAAAGATTTGGGAATTACAGCCCCAACATACTGGACAGTAGACAAAGTTCTTCAATGCTTTCACATATATCCGTGATAGCGAACCTATGGCACGAGTGAGCCATTTTGCTGGGCACACAAGCTGTCGGCCAACTTACCTCCAGCTGAGCATGCACGTGCGATTGCACATGCATGCATGCACGATTGCAGAGACCCAGATGGTCTTCAGGCCTCTGCTGTGCATGCGCACAATTGTAGCAGGAAATCCAGCTGGTCTTTGGAGCTCTCCTGCGCATACACACACGATTGCTCATGTGTGCGTGAATGCCTGCATGCAGCATGCGTGCATTGCATATGCAAAAGCTGCATGCATGTGCACATGATGCAGTTGCACAAGCAGCATACATGGAGGAACCACATGCAAGTGCAGATGCAAAGCATGTACTTTTTGGCACTCAGTAAATAAAAGGTTCACCACCACTGACATATACTAAGTACTTATTTTTTGGAGTATAAGACTCACCAGAGTATAAGACACACCTAGATTTTGGAAGAGGACAACAAAAAAGAAAAGTTTTTGGCTAGGGAGAGGGAATACAAGATGGGGGGGGGGAGGATTAAGAGGCCAAAAACGGCCCATTTTTTTAGTGAAAATAAGCCACGTGGAGGTTTCTGGAGGCCTGCAAAATGCCTGTGGGGGCTGGGGTGTGGTAATACAAGATAGATGCGCAGGGGGACTCGGGAGGCCAAAAATGGCTGTATTTGGTGTATAAAATGCACCACAATTTTCACCCACTTTTGGGGGGGGGAATGCATCTTATACACCAAAAAATATGGTAATTCTAAAATTCACAATATTCACAAGACACAATTCAATTATTGACGTATGCAAACATTTATGCAAGAAATAATATTTCAGCAATTCCATATTCTTATTGAACATTAATTATAATCTCTGGAGGCTTCATGTTCTTTTGTAACTAACAGATTGTGAATAGACAATCTGGAGCCCCCTAAATGCTTTGGATTATAAATTTCCACAATCACTTGAATTGCCCTTCTGGAGAGCAAGCAGCTCTTGAAAAACAGAATATTGATCTAAAGAGTTAGTTCTCTGCAGGGACAATCAGTAACAGGGAATCCTCTGCTTAACAATCCATTGAGTCTTTGGAGAAGATTGAAGAAATTGTGGCCCTCTGGATTTTGCTGCACTTCAAGCCTCCTTGAACTGATTATCATGCAGGTCCCAATTTTGCCTTAAACATGTCTGCAAATTGATTACCACCAAGTTGGTATTAATTCTTAGTGCCACATGGGTAGATTTTTTCCCCTAGTTTGTTGTAATTTGACTGCAAATTGCAACTTTTAAAAAGTTTTGACTCATATCACAAAGTAAGGAACATGTTTTAAACTCTATACTATGCTTACAGGAAGTGAGAATAAATCACTACTACATTTTTTTTTAAAGTACAGAGATCACCCTTGTCTTGCATATTCTTTTTCACACAATTTTGACACCTACTATCTAAGATAAAGATTATCTGTGACTTTTATAAATATATTTCTACTCTGTTGGACATGCCGATCACCTTCAATGAGATCAACATGTTTGAAAGCAATTGTGTATGTATTATGATGTAGAATAAATTATGCATTCCAAATAATATTTGGTTATTTTATGTATGTTTATTTCTTTCCTAGAAAATACATGCATATTGTTATGTCAATTTTAACAGTGTCTTTATCACAAATGGGAAACTTTCCTGAGAAAATTGGAATGTACTCAGATATTCCCTTGTAAATGGGAACAATAGAATTTGGTATTTTGCAAATTGCATTTTTGTAATTGTTCCCAATAGAGCCCCACCTGTCACTGCCACTTATGCAAGTAGTAGACACAACAAAACCTCCAGAAATGCCTGCTGGATGGTTCTCTTCTGTAACGTGGTGTAAAAATGCAGGGGATTTGGGAATTTTGAAGCAATTTATCTTACAGCAAACATGTTGAAATTACACGTCCTTTTACAAATAGAAATCTCCCAAATGCAAATACTTTGTAAAAAATCTGGTAAACTAAAATAGGTTTCTAAATGACAAGAAAATTTGGTATAGCTGAAACTATTATAATATTAACATTGGATATAGTATGGTGAGCGTGCACCTTTTAACGTATTAGTATAATGCTGACTACAAAAGGACTTTGAATAGTCAGAATATAGGAATTTGGTCAACTGAAGTTACAGTGTGGGTAAGATCAACAAAATAGGCAGGAATGGTTATTTTTACCGATTGCCAAGAAATCAATCTATATAGATAATGCATACAACACTGGATTTCTGTATTAGGTTCTGAAGTTGGTCCTGCCTTAGGCACCAAGCCAGCTTGATGACTTCAGGTCAGTCACACTCTCTGAGCCCTAAAAAAAAAAAAAAAAGGCAATGGCAAGCCACTTCTGATAAAAATATTGTTAGGAAATCTGCAGGAACTTTTCTAGGCAATCACCAGACTCAAGATTAATTCAAAGGTGTACTGCGCGCACGTGCACATGCATACACACAAACTACACAAAGTGAAACAGTTCATGAGATTTTTTTCATCAAATATTTAGCCTATATTAGCAGTTCCAAATCTGCATTTTACAATTCTGACAATTTTTTAAAAATGAAATTGTTACATTTTCCTAACTTCTTATCTATTGTCTCTGGCCCTTCTCTTTTCTGGGCTCATGATTTGGAACAAATTCTGAGAAGGAGCAGTGGGACTTCAAGCAACCTGTGCCATGATCAGAAGCGCCCTCCTTAGAAGGGCCACTTACTACTTACTACAGACTGTGTTTACAGAGTGAGGCTTGGGTTTATGGTTTTCCACAGTCAGAAACAAGGAAGGAGAAAATGATTTTCTTTTACTTTTGTTCAATCATGTTCAATTCTTGGAGGCTGTCTCGACAAATCTCTGCCATTTTCTTGGCAAGATTTGTCAGAAGTGGTTTGCCATTACCTCCTTCTTAGACCGAGAGAGAGTGCCTAACCCAGGGTCACCCAGTTAGCTGTGTGCCTAAGGTGGCACTAAAACTCAGTCTCCCTGTTTCTAGCCAGATGGCTGAAACATTACTGGTTCTATACGATGATATCCCCATTACTTATGTGTAAAACATACAGCAATGGGCTTTCTTAAACAAAATATAAGCTTGTGACATTAACAATCAATGGTTAAAAAATCTCATCGTCCTGACTATCCCTGACCTTGTCAGAACACTGTAAGCTACACAGCACCGTATTATGCATGAAGAGGCAGGAAAAGCAAAATACAGGTGCAAGTGGCAATGTACTAGTGAAGGACAGGAGCAACAACATCAGCACTAAGAAGTCAGAGCATAACATGCCTGTCTACTATGGGGAATATTTGTACTTGAGAGTCTTGGAAGCGAACATGAATGTCCACTTTTCAATTTCATAGAAATAAGGAGTCAGTATCACTTCCTCAAAACAGCTTTATTGATAAATGCCAACACAAACTGAGCCAAAATATGACCACTGAAAAAATCATCAGCATGTTTAATAAATTCTGTGGTTTGCAACAGTATGCAAAATCTGGTTAAAAACCATTGGAGGAGAGAAAACCTTTGAGAAAAAAATTGACATGGATGAAGTACGCTCAGTAGCTGTAGATTATTACGAGTGAGCAGGACAAGAAACAGGAGAAAACTGATTGATGATGTGGAATTTTTTGGTTGGAGAGAATGTCTAGCAGACATCCTGAATAGCACCACCATGCAATCTTTGGCTGCCCATTAAGAAGCCAAGCTTGTCCTACTCTTTTAAGTAATGATGGCAAAAGATAGTTAATAAGCACTCTTTAGAAGTTATGACAGCAGTCAGATGAAGAGATTTGCATCTTAATTTGTAAGTTATATTCCTGACATTCACCAGCTAAAAAAACTGTCAGTATATATAACCTGCTTTCAGAGTATTATGTGCAAGAAAAACTGAATGAATAAGTGCTACAAATTGACTTTAACATCCACAACAGTTTAGTTTAACATTCATAGTCTCTCTTTCCAATGATCACTGCCTTATTTGTGGCTGTCCATTGGGCTATTACAGAACACAGATCAGATCATCCTCCAGCTTCAGTGTGTGCCTGTCCTCTCATCTGAAGTTTCTCAGCTGCGTTGTTTTTAGATTTGGCTTTAATATTTGTTGAAAAAGTGCTAGACATTTGTTCAGATTTCAGCCTGCTGTGAAAGATGGTGCCTATGCAGGGGGAGCTGGTGAGATGGACTACTGTGGAGTGGTAGTTTCCCAGGGAAGAGGGAGCACACTACAGAAAGAAGGGGCAGACAAGAGGCAGCACAATCAGAATATATCCATGAGGTGAGAGTAGCAAGGTCTTTGTTTAGCAAGATTACATCTATTTTGTGTAAGCAGTAAGGAAACTCGACTCTGGTTGAATTTCTTTGTTGTCCTTGGGTTTAGTCTGACCCATCCAAACACGGATGAGAGAATGAGAAGAGGCAATATTCCTGGCCACCAGGTGACACTCAATGGAAGAGGAACTGAAAAAGATTTTTAAAAACCCAATTGGTTTCCTTTATTGTCCCGGATTAAAACAATAAGAACCCAGAAACCACTAGGCTCACTGCTGAAGCAAATTGGAGTAAAGAACATTTCTCTTGGCTCAGAGACTTTGCTCATCATTGGAGAAGAACCCTAATCCCCTTTCAATTTTGAAATACATTCTTTTCATATAAAAGATAAATTGTTGAAAGAATGACATCAATACAATCATCAGCCACCGCTACCACCTCTGTTCTCTCTGGCATTTTCTTAGAACATCCAGTTTCATATACCAATTACTTTTGAAGTCAGTATTTATTTATGTGTTTAAAATAAAATCAGACAGAAATGAACAGAATAGAATGGAACAGAATAGAGAACATATATTGTAAATGAACTGGCCCAACTGAAAAACTATCTGAAGAAAAAACAATGCACACAATATTGAAATAAGTATATTATTGTTCGTATTATATTGATAATTTCTTCTACTTTTGTTTAAGACAGTGTCAATATTATCACAAATATTACCTGACATATCGATGGTAGTAAACTTTTCAGTTTACTGATACCTGACTTACTGCATTCATATAACACGTCTAATGAATTAACAGGTTTCTGGGTTTCAATAATACCATGAAGAATTAATTAACCAAATAAATTAAGTGCACACAATATGGTAACTTGCCCCCCTTATAACCAAGATTAACACAAAATAAAATTTTGTTACCCTTCCCAAGTAAACCAGACAGGAAACAAAATCAGATAACTAATTCTGCTTTATTATAAGACTGCATTAACAGAATCTTGCAAGTTTGAAAGTACAACTCTCTTGCCATCCCTTTTTACTGCCTGTTAAATTAGGGCACATATTTTCTAAATTTCTTTCTCTGCTTGTTATTTCGTTACAAGCTCCTCCTTCTTTTATCTTTTGTTCCCTAGGCAACATTTCTTCCCTCTGTCTTCCAAGGCCATTTTCTCATTTCATTAGAGATTCAAATGTTAGACAAATGCATTTTTGAGTCACTGTGAATTATGAGACTATCAGAACAAATGGCATTATTATTTCACCTTCTCCAGAAAGAGAAATGGAACAATGTAAAGTGCAATACCTAAACCTATGCAGCTGTGGTTTGGTTTTTGAAAGGCTCATGCAGATATTTTGAAAGCTATTCTGGGCTTCTTGCCCTGTGTGTGCATGTACTGCCATTTTGCTTTGCTATGAGGAAACCATGCTAACAAAATTTTTTGCAAATTCCATGGCTGCTGTAACAAAAGAGGGTTTCTTGCACATTCCATTTGACCACTTCTACTCTGGAAGCTTTGCATAGTCCTATTAGTTACCAATCAGCCTGCCACATTAGATTTTATTTTATATAAAATCTGCATACATCTAAGGATTTGACTGTGAATGAAATGACATATTAATTAAAGAGATTGAATTCAGATATAATTATTAATGTAATCTCTTTGTGAACAAGAACATAGCCATAAATCACCTTTAAAAGTGTCTGAGAAACATTGTTTAGTAGTCAAATAACTTTGGTTCTTCGCTTACTGCTGACAGACAGATAAAATATTATCGTATTCTGACAAAGTGGCATAAATGTGTAAAACACTGCTATGAATTCTTTATGGCTATTTTAGTAATGCAGCAGGATGTCTTTCTTTCCTCCTGGATTAAAGACATTATCAAGACAGTTGCCAGAAAGCATCAAGTGATGGAATACAGATAGTATATTGTATATTTGTTTACCTTCATGCTTATTACAATCATGTTCTAAAAAGCACTCTATTTAGGCTTAAAGGTTTTAATAAGCTCTCTTCAGTTTTGGATAGTCATAGTACTGAAATACATAATAATCTATACATTTTTAATTCTTTTTTAAAAAAGTGCAAGCTCATATTTTAAAGCTAAGCATTTTATTCTGAATTACCATTATTAGATCAGAGATACATTCTGATTATAAATTAAAACTTCCTATCAGACCTTTCCAATTATTTAGGCTATTATATTACCAAATATTAATTAAATACTAAAGTTATCTCCTCAGATATTTTTGTTGAATAATAAAAATATATGAAGTCATTACATAATTTGTAATGGTATGTGAAAATGACTTTGGAAGACTGCATGAAGAGATGCTATCTAGGAAACAGTCAGATAAGAAGATGTATCGCTTACAGAGGCATAGTGGATAGCAAAAGGTACAAGAAGAACCCTCACTAAGTTATCACCTGTAAAAGGATGGTAGAAGAATGGCACTTTCAGACAGACAAGATTCTGTTAATATAGCTTTGCAATAAAGTAGAATTAGCTTATATGATTGTGCTTCCCATCTAACCTACTTGGTTAGGCTGACATAATTTTATGTATCATATTTTTATTGCATTTTTGTATTCATTAGGATTTTTTCCCCTGATACATCTTAAAGGTTGTTCTTGTGTTAACTAAGCTAAGTGGTTTAGAACTGCTTCAATCTGCCAATAATCATATGAGATTGCTGAATATAATAATAATATTGAGAATTTTGGAAATAATATAATAATAGTATTGGGAAAATGTTAATTATTACCAATTGCTGGTCTGGCCTAATACCTTAATACTTCAGGGCTTAAATTTTAAATTATTTAACTTTTAACTTTTAAACTTTTAAATTTTAAATTTCATTTATTTTAATTGTGGTTTCATAAACGTCAAATTTTAGTTGTTTAATTTTATAATCTCAATCAGCCTTTATTTAATTAATTTTAACTAGATTTTAAATTGTTTATATATGTGCTTTTATCTGGCTGTACACTGCCCCGAGTCCCCTGGGAGAGGGGGCGGTATATAAAACCTGATAAATAAATAAAAAAAATATTATAGTAATGAACAATGATTATAATTAAATATTTAGACACCAGTGAACATTTTTAGGCATTATAAATGTATTAAACATTAATCCCATTTTTAAAGGGAGAGGATTCAGCAAACAATGAAGGCTATTTTTTTAATTTTGGCTTAAATCTAGATGTACTGTTTCAGCTTATTAGAAATGTAATATAATGATCAAACTGAAATGATAAAGGTTTAGA
Source organism: Myanophis thanlyinensis (assembly GCA_017656035.1). Taxonomy (NCBI): domain Eukaryota; kingdom Metazoa; phylum Chordata; class Lepidosauria; order Squamata; family Homalopsidae; genus Myanophis; species Myanophis thanlyinensis. The sequence goes on along the minus strand of JAEANM010011644.1, from coordinate 5,061 downwards.
CATTATCAAATTATGTTAAACTCTTCTTTCATTTGTAAAACAAAGAAAGAGTTTAAACTTGCTGCTATTTTAGTTGTACAAATTAACCCAAGCAATTTTTCTTCTAGTTATATATTTTTTCCAAGAGGCAATTTTTTTGTACCATAAAGTTTTTCTTAGCAGTCTTTCTGAGTAGCTTGCTACTGAATATGGAAAATGTGAGTCTGGCTAACAATATGTTAAAAAACAACTACAAATAATTAAAACAACACACGTGTTTGGAGTGACTCATAGCAACACAATCACTTCCCAGAAAACAGTCTCACAGTTTCCTGGTGGACTGCCCTAGGGAAGAACAAGATCTTTAACAACTTACAAAATGCCAGCAGCATTGAAACCATTCAGATCTTGGGATGGTGGTGGGTGGGTGGGATTATTATATAAATTTAATTTATATATATACTGTTCTATTTCTTCTCCTTCCTAGTCTTTCTCAACCTAGAGTTTAGAAAAGCCTTACAGTATTAGTGGCCATTGTGGCACAATGGTTAGAATGCAGTATTGTGGGCTAATTCTGCTGACTGCCAGAAATTGGCAGTTCGATCCTGACCACCTTAATGTTGACTCAGCCTTCCATCCTTCCAAGGTTGGTAAAATGAGGACCCAGATTGTTGGAGGGAGGGGGAATTTTCTGTAAACCACTTAGAGAGGGCTGTAAAGCATTATGAAGCGGTATATAAGTCTAGGTCTGTGATGGTGAACTTATGGCACGGGTGCCACAGGTGGCACGCAGGGTCTTCTTGTTGGGCACACAAGCTGTCAGCTAACTTACCTCCAGATGAGCATGTGCATGCAATTGCGCATGCACACATGTGCGATTGCAGAGACCCAGCTGGTTTTTGGGCCTCCGCTGTGCATGCATGCGATTGCAGCAGGAAATCCAACTGGCCTTCGTTGCTCTCCTGCGCATGCACACGCAATTGCTCATGTGTGTGTGAGTGCCTGCGCACAGCATGGGTGTATTGCACGTGCAAAAGCCGCATGCATGCACATGCAGTGCATGTGGCACTCAGTGCCGAAAAGATTCGCCACCGCTGGTCTAGGTGCTATTGCTATGGTATGGCTATTTTTCTTGTTCTCAGTTAAATGAGAGAAGATGCTGGTCTTGATCTAGCAGGTAATCTTTTGAACTTTTTTTGGGCTCTGTGCCTTTGAATGTTTATAGACTTTAAAACAATCCTGTAACAGAATTTAGCAGTACAAATAATCCATTTTAGAATCATTAGCCACCCGTTCTCTCTTCAACAATCACTAGCTACAGAAGTAGTTGTTAACCATTTGAGCTGCTAGATATCATCTCTTTTCCTAGCTACATTTTCCCCAAGTCCTCCTGAGTAATTTTTTAAAAAATATCTTCCTCTTTGCCATTTGTATCTGCCAACCTGCTGTTATCTCCCTAACAGCAAAGCAAATACAAACTGTTTTTTGGGGGGATGTTCTTGAATCATGTTTTAGCTAAAGCTTTCTAAAAACAATGCAAAATATAAAATTATGGTCAAGTTAAAAATATAGACAGACAGATAGACAGACAGGCAGACATATATGATGGGTGTTGACTTCTGGCAACTGCCTGGACCAGTCTCTGCATTTTTCTTAGCACGATTTCAAAAGTGGATTACTATTGCCTACTTTCTAGAGCTGAAAGAGAGTGACTGGCCTGAGGACACCAAGTTCTCTTTGGGCCTAAGAACTCAAAGAGAACTCACAGTCTCCCAGTTTCTTGTCTGTTGCTTTAACCATTACACCAAAATAGCTCTAAAATATAAGCACAAAAGAAGTATTGCCTTTATTTTTACAAAGGCCACAACAGAAGAATAGCAGGTAATAGGTTGCACTTCTTTGATCTCCAATTATCTGAAACTGAGATTTTTTCCAATCAATGTAGACCACTCTTCTCTAATGTAGGTCTCTCTAGGTGTCTTGGATTTCAGCTTCCATCAACCCAGTGGTGGAATTCAATTTTTTTTACTACCGGTTCTGTGGGCATAGCTTGGGTGTGGCTGGGTGGAGGTGTCATGTGACTGGGTGGGCACTTTCTGTAAGCAGGGCAATAAAGATTAGGCTAGAAAACAACACCAGAATGTTTCTTTCCTGCCTTCCTTACAGGATTAACCCTGTTAAGTGGAAAAAAAAAACAAAAGGAGATTTCTTCTAACAACCGGTTCTCCGAACTACTTAGAAAATTTACTACCGGTTCTAGCGAACCTGCTAAAACCTGCTGAATTTCACCTCTGCATCAACCTGAGCTATACTGAACTAAATGAACTAGTGGTTAAATCACCAGACTAGAAGCCAAGGGATTGTGAGTTCTAGTCATTTTATTTTATGCAGGAAGGCCAGCAGCTAGGTAACTTTAGTTGCTCTCTCTCAACCCAACTCGTCTCATCTCACAGAGTTATTATGAGGAAAACTGGAGGAGGGAGTATTATGCGAGTTTACCTTTATTTATAAAAATAATAAAGGTTGCATATAAATAAAATAGATATACTTCTACCTTTATCCAATGTATGCAATGACTTATTAGTGTTTAATATTTGGTGAGAAAGAAGAACTATGAAACCTAATCACAGAAATAGTTCTTTTGTTTTTCCAGGAATTAAAACCATGTTTCCTGTCTCAACTGAACTTTCTTAATACAAGGAAGCTGTTCAAGTCAAGTCTAAAATGTGTACCAGTCCCAAACAGCTGTTTTAAATCTTCTTCATCCCTGTTTGTACAGCTGTAAATAAAAAACTGAGGACAGACATTATATTCTGTATCTGCTTCTCCACTGTTGTTCCCTTCAGAAGCCCTGGACTTCAAATCCACTGGCCCTCATTCCTAGAATAACAACTATGCAGCTGGGACTTCCAAGAAGGAAGCTTAAGTCACACCTGCAGGGCATCAGGTTGGGAGAGGCTACAACACACAAGATATAATACGCTTTCAAAATGTTAGGCACAAACGTTTTGCATAAATTATTTAAAAACTAGGCATAAATTATACACATTTCAATAATAAATTATACATAATCTTAAATAATAAATTATACATGATTTATGTATACATTTTAGGCAGAAGATAATATGCTAATTTAGCAGCCTCCTCTTTTATTACCAAAAGAATGTACTATTTGTCCATCAGATGGAGGATTCAGGCAGGATAGGAAACAACATTTTTATCTATGTCTATCCAATTGAGATGCCAGATAGAACATTGTCCTATCTTATCATCCTGGAAGACAAAAGCCATTATCTAGGTATTGGGGAAAAAATCTGTCTGCTATAAATAACTTTTCCACATCTCAGTTCAAAGAATAAAAAAGAAATCCTCTGTGGAATGAAATGCCATTTCACTCTCCAGTTCTCTGCAGCAATAATCGCATGCAAAGAAAAAAAAAAGTATAATCACTTTAACAGAAAAAAGTTCATATCTCCATGGGGATACATTTCCCTAGACAGAACTTGGTTGTACCTTAGTATGTCGGTATAACAGCTCTGTTTTGTGAGCTGCATTGGTTACAGGCACAATTCAGATGCTTGTACTCATCTTAAAGCCCTACATAGCACATGACCTAGATATTTGAGGGGTCATCAGTGTCCAATTATTTCTGCCTATCGTACAAGTTCTAACAGGATTAGAGTTATCTGATGAGACCCAGAAGACTTGCCTTCTCTGTGGCCATATCTGCTCTCCAAATACCAGTAGCCAAGATTTGATTTGCCCCAACTTATAAGCCTCCAGTACAGGGGTGTCAAGCTCAATTTCATTGAGGGCTGCATCGGGGTTGTACTTGACTTGAGGGCCCGGTGGGTGGGAGGGTGGAAACTGGGAGTGGCCATGTTGGGCATGGCCAAATTGGGCGTGAAATGGTGCCGCACCTCCACACACATAGTTTTATACACTTATAAAAATAGAGAGGTATACATTTCTGTTATTTTGTTTTTTAAATACTTACTTGATCTACTTGATCACCTTATGAGAGAGACCAGATCAAGAAACTGACTCCTTAGGAAGACTAGAACTATTAATTATTGATATATGCTATAGTAGTAGAATCCTGCAAGCCTGAAAGGTAAAATATTTTACCTTTCCTCCTTTTATAATCTTCTGAATCAAGGACAGCCTTTTTCAACACTCCAGAGGTTCCATTTTGGGCCTGGAAGGCCTCCTGCAGCACTCTGGTGGTCAAAACTGGTTGCAGGGGGCTCACGTGTGCCCCATTTTTGCTAGCAGAGGCACTGCGGGCAGAACCTTTGCTATTTGCAGGCCAGCCCTATGGGCCAGATCTAAGCACCTTGAGTTTGATACCCCTGCTCTAGAAAAAAACACATCTTTCTTCAAGGGGCTTGGCCAAGGGATATATATGCCCAGAGTGAAAATAAACATTGTTGTATTTAGGTCCCAAAATAGTGCATTTTATTTCTTCAGGCAGTTATAGAAGTACAAATGACAGATTAAATAATTCCTCTGTAGAACTGTATCAAAAACTGGCAGTCTGAAGTTTCTAAGTTGAAAGTTCAGGAAGACCAATCTTTGTTGTGCCTTTTTGATGATATTTCTAATGTTAGGTGTCCATTTCAAATCCTGGCAGATTATAGAACCCAAAGTCTTGAAGGATTCTACTACTGATACTATGCTGTCAAATAAAGTAAGAAGTGGTAGAAAAGGAGGGCTCCTCCTAAAATTCACTCTCATCTCTACAATTTTAAGAATGTTCAGCTCCAGGTTGTTCTGGCTGTACCACAGAACCAGTTATTCAACCTCCCATCTATATGCAGACTCATCACCATTTCGAATGAGACAATGACAGTTGTATCATCTGCAAACTTCAGTACTTTAACAGAAAGGTTTTTAGAGATAAAGTCATTGGTATATAGGAAGAAAAGCAATGGAGAAATCACACAACCTTGATGGGTGCCTGTGCTATTGTCTAGGACTAGGTGCTCAAAGTGATTTTCCCTAGCTGTCAGCTCTGTCTCGGTCAAACTTCAAGAAATAAAAACCCTGAATCCATGATATTTGAATACAGGTATTATTTTA
>JAEANM010011643.1:0-15179 GCA_017656035.1 Myanophis thanlyinensis | reverse complement strand
AGCTGATGGCCTTTCGTATGTTGAAACATATTTCGTAAGTAGAGAGGATATTTTCTTGAAGACGCTCTTCGTAACTCAAAAATTTTGTAACTAGAGCGTTTCGTATGTAGAGGTACCACTGTAGCAGGAACTCAAGCAGTTCAATTTGCTTCGTCTCCCCTACTGTCATTTTTATTTATTTATTTTTTCCATGCATTTGTATGTTACCTCATCTTACCGCAACCCTACCTGCTTACAACATATGAACATAAAAGCATCCATAACATCACCATAGAAACAATGCACATAGCTATAGAGTACAGTAGCCATCAAATGTCTTGTGTTAATGAATTCCATAGGTAATTTATTATAAACTAGGTGAAGAAGTGCTTTTATGTATTATTCTTTCAGTCAGATTCCGTGCATTACTCTTGGCCTAGCATTTTGAGAGATCTAATAAAAACCTTTTCTCCTGTCCACTCTCTCCGTGCCATGGATGATTTAATGCACTTCAGTTATGTCCTTCAAAGAAACCTCGTTCTGTAAATTCACCAACTAAAAGTCTACACAGTGCAAGGTGGAAAGACAGGCTACCTGAGTAGATTAAAAATCCCTGTGCTAATTCTGTCCCCATCTTGTTAAACCTTTCCCATCTGCTAATCAAAGCAGGAGAGCTAATCAAACAGGAGCTTTGGGCAGGAGACAAGAGGAGAAGGAAACCAAAATGTCTCCCTAGGAGCTTGTCTTTTAGAGACCCAAAGCCCAGAAGTCAAAATAAAGAGGCAAACTAAAAGATAGACAGCTTTTATGAAAAGAAGCAAGACCAAAGGAGCAGCAACTGAGAAAAGTAGGGTGAGAGAAGCCTTCCTTTCTCCTCCCTTTCCCTCAGAACTGGTGTGAAGTCAAAGTTATTCCAGCAATTTCCCTCAGATGGAACAAAAATTAAAAAAAAAAAAAAGACTTAAGAAGTCCAGCTGAGAACAGGCAAGCTGAAAAGGGAGGAAAAGAACAAAAAAAAAAACCCAAGAAAAAAGATAGAAGACAAGTCAAACCACCTAGAAAAAGGAATATGGCTCTATAGAGAATGGCAATAGAAAAATACAAGGATTAAGACCTCAGAAATACAGAAGTCAGCAGCAAGCAAATTAGAGATAGAGAACAGAAAGATATGAAAATGTAATGAAATTGACCATTATACTGTAGATACAGTGAAGACATATATAATTGACATTTGGCTTTTTTTTTGTTTTTTGTTTATAAGCTCTCTTCTTGTAGAATAAAAGTCTCCTTCCCAGCAACTGAAGGTAGATTCAAAACCCCAACCATCTATGTTTCTAGAGCTTTAATTGGGACAATACTTCAGTTAGAAAAATTCCATAAATTTGTGTAATATGGGCATTTTTATTTTTAATACTTTTCCTAATGATCCCTAGCATGAATGTTGCCTTTTTCACAGCTTCCTTAAATGGCCACCAACTGCTAAACAGCCTCTGATAACAAGATAAAAGTAGAATAGACACTGAGGCTGTCTAACAGATTGTGCTATGCACAACTATTGGAGAATTAAGTAAATTTTTTCCAGAATATTAAAAACTATCCAAGCTGAGTGCCTAGTAAACTAGAGGAAAAAGAGTGATTTTACTGTTCTGTGTCAATAGAACAGAAATTGAGCACAAAGAAATGATTCTTCAGAGCTTTTCCTCCTTGTGTGGATTAAGATACTATGCTGCGAGAACAGTGACTGCTGTCAGCATCTAACAATATCCTGTGTGGGTAGTTTGCTAATATTTTTGTCTTAACACAGCATGAGGACTTCACTAAAGGAAGTGACAAAGCTGCAAGGAAAAATTCAGAGGAATCGTCTCATTTTCACTCACACATGCATACACATGTACACACTTGCTTTATTAGAATTTATCAAGAGATATATTTCTTTCCTGTAGAGTATCGCGCATGCGCACTTCGTCTCAACATTCCAGACAGCAGGGCGAATCCTATTGGCTGTTGCATCAGCCAATAGGAAGCAAGAGATTCTGAAGCCGCGGCAATTATAAAAGCCGCGGCTTGCCTTTTGCTTGCCCTCTTGCCTTCGGGATCTTCGATCTTTGCAGAACCTACTTAACTCCAGCGGCCGGATAGATCCACATGGTCTATCCGTGCCGGAATTAAAGTAGCTAACCAGACCTTTGCCTCCGTGTCTTTCTTGCTGGGTCTGGTCAATCGGGGATATAACATTTCCCAACCAAACTAAAAATATAAGAACATCCAGTGACCATATTCCCTAAAAACTACGCTGTGCTTTTTTCTGGGTCAGGAATATAAGTTATTTAAAATAAAGTCTCCTTTGGGTCAAGTTTTCTCCCTGATGAATTCATATAGTTTTCCTGGCAAGAATACATAAGTGATCGGCATATTACTTTCTCACGATTTTTTTTTTTTTAATTTCCTGGCATGGTATTTGCTGGTGATTTTCCAATCCAAATGCTAACTAAGTTTGAGTTTCTTAGCTTTTTGAGTTCAGATTATACTATAAAAGGATAGGAATCAAGTGTCGAGAGAAAAATAGAATTTGGCCAGAAAGGAAAAACAAATTCTGGCAGTAATGAGTACCAGAGACAGGGGTGGTTTTTTGATCCATTATTCAGATCCCCTTGTAATGCTAGTGGATGTAGATAATCAAGGCTCACGTTTTCATTCCTATCCTCAGCATTTTATTTTAGTACTTTGGATTTAGGTGCTTTTATTACTTCATGAGTTGCTACAAAGAGAATGTTATTCAGGGTGATAAAGAAGAATTGTATATTCAGAATAATGCATGCCGAGTCATTATTACTAGGGAGAAATAGGACTTGTCCTGAGCATGATCTAAATCTTATTTAATAATGCTATTGGCTTTCTTGTAATTTCCATGTACAGCTATAAATTGAAAATATTTAAAGCGGTATGTAAACTTGTACAAGTGAGGTAAACGAATATTCCATAAAGATTTGACGAAGAACAAAAACTGCATTCCTTTTTACGAGTTTATTAGTTTATTGTGATAAAATAAACAAAAAATCCAGGATGTCTTATATCAATGCATTATTATTCTATAATTATATGGGACTGTTTTTAAAGAACTGCACAACAAGAGAATCCTTCCTGTTTAGACAAGATATAATTTGAGAGAAAAAGGTACAGAGCAGAATGCAAATGAAGGAGATTATATTATTTACATAATAGAAATATTTAAAGAGAACATGATGGAAGAGTAGAGATTTTCCAGAAAATGATTTTGTCATCCCTTATTTCTAGAAATAATCTTAACATCTTTCTAACAACATAGAAAATTTTATCTGGACCTTTAGTAATCTCTAATTTTGAATCGAAAGATTTTGATGAATTACACTCCCAGAAATTAGTCTAGCCAACGTTCAGGAATGTTAGGAATCATAATGCAACTACAACTGGGATTACGAAGTTAGGAACTACTGTTTTACACAAATTGAGTTAAGCAGATAAATACGATTATGAAATGTGGCCAATGAACAGGAGATGTGAGAAAGCAAGAAGGCATCTAAGTTACTCTGGGGCATTTGGGATGTCTTTCCACTAAAGTTTTTACCTTTCTACTGTCAATCCAAGAACCCAGCCTTGAAGTGTTTTGTCCCTTTCCTGTCAGATCAAATCAAACATCCATTTGGACTTGCCCATCTCACCTCAATGAAGGTGTATTATGTTCCCACATTCTCTTGTCTGCTAGTTCCATCTAAAACATCTGAAATATCCCCAGACTCTCCTGACAATGATTATAAGGAAAATGATTCCTTGCTTATTTGCCACCTCAGTCTCTCCAGTTGCAGCTGCTGAGCAACAAGAGAGGAAAAGCACATTTCAACATTGTCTAAATCTACCATCTCAGAGTTGTCCATTGATGTTGAATTGATGGGTCTGTTGCCACGTGTAGGAGTGGTGTGTGTGTGTGTGTGTGTGATTCTGTCAGAGGAGATGGTCTGATGGTATGTCAGAAGAATGTAGAGCTGTTATGGAAAAGATACTTTCCTGAATTCTGGGAAAATAGAAAACATAGAGAAAATATTTCAAAATAACTCTTTGATTATATTAGAAAGGAGTTTTGATGGATTTTCAAGATTCTGTTTATAATATCCTTTTAGCCAATTATTACTGGGTTCATTCGAAAGAGAAAATGGACACTCCATTTATTTACTGTCCAAAAAAGCCCACTTATATAATGCTATTCCTACACTAGGAACACTCCTATCTTACTAGTCAGGCGAGCTGCTGGAAAGAGGAGTGAACTATATATAAGATTGAAACGAATACTTTATTTTAACATGTGGATTGAATGTATTGTCTTTAACTTATTGCATATACAAACACATACAGGCATACATATGCATTCCATGGGAGTTTTGTTAATCCACTTGTAAGAGATTTTCCATACCTTGGAAAGGTTTGGCATTTCACACATTATGAAAGTCTGTTAATGTTCTTGGTTTGTGGTCTAAATCAGGAAATATGGATTTAGTCACTAATTTATTCATAGTTCAGGATCAAAATTTAAAAGAAAATTATATTGATTATGTGCCATCAAGTCAACTCTTAGCAACCATGAAAGTAGATTTCATCCATGATGATCTGCTTAGCCTGGCCTTTCAAGTCTTCTAATGGTGTAGCACAATTGTAAGAGAGTTCATCCTCTTCTCTTTCACTTTTCCCAGCATTTGAGTCTTGTCTAGAACACTAGATCATCACATAATGTGTCCAACGAAGATTAATTTGAGCCTGATAATTTATGTCTCTGGTGAAGACACTGAGTTGAAAACTTATATTTCAACACATAAAAAAATAAAAGATAAACCTAACAGAAAGTCTGAAGCAAACAATGGTTTAAGATGGGGGTGCCCAATAGGTCGATTGCGATCTACTGGTTGATCGCAAAGATCATGTGGGTAGATCGCGTGAAGAAAGGAAGGCTCCACTGCGCCTCTTGTTCATTTTAAAAAGTTTTTCTGCCTTTTGCTGTGGTTTGGAAGCAGGATTGCTCCTGGGTGAGCAGCTGGAAGAAGAGAAGCCACCGCTGCAGCTCATGGAAAGGAAAACTTTTTAAAATGAACACGAGCCACCATGGTGGCTTCTCTTCTTTCAGCTGTTCATCCAGGAGCAATCCCATTTCCAAAGCGCAACAAAAGGCAGGAAAACTTTTTAAAACTAAAATGATCTGAATGAAGAAAGAAGTGGGGTGATCCAGTGGGTGGGGGCAAATGCCATTGCCGCTACCAGTATGGCAGAAGTAGCTCACAAGCCCAAAAAGTGTGGGCACCCCTGGTGTGGGCACACCAGATAATTTCTGCTAGCCAAGATAGTTGTTAAAACATCTGGAAACAGCTGGAATTGAGTCCCATGGGACAAAAAAATAATTTCTTATTCAGGAGCAATTAAGGTTTTGAAAATTGGAAAAATTATGACTTATGTTTTTCATTTAATGTATATAGAACATTTGAGAAATACATGTGAAATGGATTCATCTTCTATATTAAAACATATATGAGTGTGACTTTCATAGGGATAGTGATGTACGTATCACCAGTTGTTGCCCATATAAGTAATTCACTGATCTGGGCCAAAATGAAAAGTTTCCTATAATGTGAAACTGGTGAAATATTATAAAAATATCAGGAAATAGAACAAGGGAAAGTGATTTTTGAGGTGTAATGGAGGCAGGAAATGGTGATTCTATCTCTTTGGATGTCTAAATTCCAGATCCTCCACTAAAGGGTAATTATAGCTTTAGCAAGAGTAAAACCAGATAATGCTGGAAAAGAAAAGCTGCCATAAGCCCTATCAAAATTGATTTGTCTTTTTCAGGAAGAATCGAACCTATCTAGTCAGATGAGTGGACCAAAGAAATTCCCAAATAATTTGTTTCAACCAGTACCTGAGGCGATAGACCCAGACAGACTAGATTGTCAGAAGAATGAGCCTAATTCTCATCAAATGAGGGAGCAAAGGATAGAATAAAGAATCTGGCTTTTAAAAACTTGGACTTAATAGCTTCTAATCTAGAAGCATCCTTATAAATATGTAACCGGATGCCATATAGCATTAAGGCCAATACTTTATCCTTGAATACTTCAACAAGTGCTGTTACATAGTTGGTACCATGTTGAACATGTACAGTATATTTAAGGTTTGCAAAAGATGCTTTGGGGGCTCTTATCTTTTGCTTGATTGATCTAGTGAGAAGATAATTGAAAGTGGATACCTGCATATGTTACTTAAAGGTCATGATTTGTGCTATAGGTCTGGAAAATATTAAGACCTTTGCTGTAGAGTAATTGATATTAAGGTGTTTCATAAGGAAACAGGAAGATAATGCCTGTACCTCCTGTTTGTGAAAACAGGGCAATTATTATGGTTGGTGCACAGTAGTTTCTTGAAATGTAAAAGAGATGGTGAAAGATTTATACTATCAGACTTGCAATATTTGTTAATATAACTTTACAGTAAAGTAGAATTTTATCTGGTAATGTTTCCTGTTTGGTCTGTCTGATAAGGCTATCATCAATCTTGCACGTCTCATTTTGTCTTCCAACGAAATCAAAAATGACACCACTTCCCAGAGACAAACACAAGATATAGTGTGTAACCTGAAAAATGTTACCTGTATGGGTAAAGCCATGAATGAATGACTGCCTTGGTGGCTAAGAAATCCTCCACTGCTTCTGACCCCAGGCCAGGGATGCTGCTACATTTCAGGGGATAAAGTAAGTGAACAACAATCCCCACTGATTACTATGGCCTACACTCACAAAAAAGAGCTCACACCCAGCAACATCTAGGGCGGGACCCATAATCCCCACCAGAGATTCCCCTAGTGGCCATCGGGCATCCACCCCTAGTGGCCACCAGAGATTCACAGAATACAATATTTACTTACACCTTGATCTCTGCCTGAGGGTCACTGTTGTACCTAAAAATTCAGTAGGTGCATTTCAGACAGGAAAAATCCTCCCTGTCTTTCTTGTTCATTCAGTTTCAGTGATATAGGCCAGCATTTTCACCACAATTAAATTGTGTACGAGGGAAGCTTTATTGCATACTGACTTGACATTCAGCAGCAGCATCCAAAGTCCAGACCCACTATAACCTGAAGCTGATTACAGGGTCCTAGAATGCCGTATTTGTTTTACACACCAAGGCTATCTTTCTCAGAAATGGTTCCCTCTTAGTCTTCCACCATATTTCCCCATACCAGTCACTACTGCAATACTTTCTCTTGCCCTATGCCCCTTTTCACCCATCATCCCACATTCCCTATCCTATTCTTTCCCTATTGGCCATTAATTTAATTAATTTTAATTGTGTTTTAAATTGTTATATATTTATGTTTTTTAGTTGGCTGTACTGTACACTGCCCCGAATCCTTCGGGAGAGGGGATGGTATAGAAATCTTGATAATAAATAAATAAATAATAAAACAAACCTATACTATTCAACTACAAACAAATTGAGGTAGAAAGGCATAAATCTGGTTAGAGGTGTTTCTGCCTAGTAAACATTGCTCTCACATAGACAGACCCAGCCTCACCCTCACCTAAATGAATTACTTTTCCAACACAGTCCATTCAACTCCACTCCCAGGCATCTCATTCTCACCAAGATGAGTAGGGGGAAGTCTATCCCTGGTGGACCTTACAGTTAATGACCCATGCACTCAAGGCTCTCACCTAAGAATAAAAAGTTGGCCCAGGCCTGCGTAGCTCATTGTCCAGTCAACAATATTGTTCTAGCCAGTCAAGATTTGTGAGCAAGCAGTACTGTACAGTCTGACTGACTTAGGGTCTTTATCCCCAAGTGACTACAGTTTAAGGTCTTACACAAAGAGAGAGGGAGGTTCCAAGATGGCCATTTTCTTACGTGACCAGTCAAGCACCAGCCAGCATAAGATACAATCTGGTTTTCCACCACTGTCAGCTCGCTCCTGCTCCCAAAGTTGCATTGTCCCTTCTAGGCTGCTGCCAACACTCCAGCCATCCAAGCTGGAGAGGCTATCCCAATTCACCAAACCATTCAAAGACCCATTACTGGTTACTAAGAGTCTTTGAATGGTTTGGTGAACCATAAACAGCCCCATATACTCTCTGTGTTATATCATAAATCCCAAAACAAGTAAGCACCACAATTCCTGTTTCTATCTTGGTGCCATCTTGGGAAAAAAGAGCAATATATGTATGTTCTTTATTAGCCTTCTATTTTCTTCGGAAGATGACAATTGTTAATGCATTTCCTAAAATAAATTATGAAGGCAGTATTTCAGAAAGCTGATTCTTGTATTTACATTTATAGCTAGGATACATTATACAATTAGTCTAGTAAGGTACAGAGAGATTGTGATGTGTGTGCATACAGTACATTCTTTTTTTGCAGTGTATATCATTTTTTCTAGTGGGAAGGACTGGAGAAAGCTTGCCATCCAATATATTATTCTATCCTTACATAGCAATAAGAGAATCCAACTAACTTCTTTCTCATAGTCTCCCTCCACTTTCAAACAGAGAGCACCCAAAATATTAAACTTGTAGAATATTAATTATAAAGCAACACTTTCCACTCTAAGTGTAATTGACAGATGTTGTGTAATACATGTAACAAATTGTGTAAATCAGAATCTTTACTACTCTGTTCATTTTTAAATAGCAAACATATGTCATTATTTTTGCAGCAAGATTTAAATACATCTTACGGGAATGGGAATAAACATTAACTATTTTAAAACTCATCCATGAAAAAAAATGACTAAATAATAGATCAAATTCTATAACCAATTTTACTCACTAAAGGTCTGTTTCAATAGATTGTCAGACCTGGTTTTAAATATCAGTACTAGCCCAATCTCCCCAATCACCCCCCCCCCAAAACGGTCCCTTTTCCTCTGTATTATTTAGCTATAAATAATACACAATAAAATAGCATGTTAGGGTAGTTTATTGGTGTGACCAAGTAGCTACATCTTTGGGCTGAATTAATCTATACTGAGTTAATCTATCTAATATATCTATCTATATCTAATATCTATTATTGTATTATTCAACATTATTTATTCATGTTTAACAGATGGATTTATGCCCACCACATCCAGTTTTATAACTCCAACTGGAGATTTCTGGTTGATTCCCAGAGAAATCTAAGCACTGTGCACATATACAGAAGACTACACAGAAACTGAAATATTCAGGGTAAGTTAAGATTAATACTTACAAAAGAATAGACCATAGATATGATGGCTCTGAATCATAGACAAATTAGTAGTTGTAATAGTAGTAGTAGTAATGTGTAGTTGTTAAATACTGGGCTATCATGGTAAAGTTGTAGAATCAAATCATGATACTTATAAATAAATGACCTTTGAAAAGTGTTTTTTTCCAAATCTACTTGATTACTTTTTTAGCAATATAGCAATAGCACTTATATAGCTATAGCAATATAACAATAGCAATAGCACTTATATTCATAGTGTTTTACAGCCCTTCCTAAGCAGTTTACAGAGTCAGCATATTGACCCCAAAAATCTGGGTCATCATTTTACCAATTTGGGAAGGAAAGATGGAAGCCTGAATCAACCTTGAGCTGGTCACAATCAAACTGCTGGCCGTTGGCCGAGTTAGCCTGCAATACTGCGTTCTAACCACCAGTGCTATATCATAACTGAATTATAATATCTTTCTGAAGGTTTTATTTTTTTGCAGCTCTTTACAGCTTTCCACCTGAGCAGAAAGAAAGTTGCCCAAACAGCAGAGGAACAATGTAACAATCCACTATAGTTTTGATTGATCACGAGAAGGTATTCATCACCCTGCCACATGATTGAAGGTAATCAAGTCCTTAGAAATAACAAGTGCAGTAGGAACATCTGTGCAAAGATCAATGGCACATTACTGGTCAATGGTGGTGGATTGGGAGAGATTAATATCAAAATAGGAATCTTTCAAGGACACTCACTATCACCTCTACTGTTTGTCATTGCATTGATTCCAGTGTCAATGTGCATGTCAAGCCCTGGCTATCAAACATCAAAAACATCTGCCAAGTATCCACCTTCTACAGTACATGGATGATCTGAAGCTATATGGAAAAATACCATTTGAAAGAGAATTTCTGCTCAATACTGTCCATACATACAGCCAAGATATTGCAATGGAGTTTGAATTGGACAAATATCCCACTCTTATCAGCAACAGGGAGGAAATGGTGAAAAACTGAAGGAATCAAGATTGCCTATGGAAAAAAAATTAAAAAAACTGGCTGAAAAAGATCATTACATGGCATTTCATGATACAAATCATGGGCATTTGTTGACAAACTGACAACATTAAGAACACTGAAGTCAAGAAGAAAGTTAGTAGGGAATACGTCAGAAGAATGAAGAAGATCTTAAAGTTCACACTCAATGGTAGAAATACCATCAAGGACAATTCCAACACTTAGGCAATTCCAGTCATTAGATGTAAGCTTGATGACAGACTGAACTCAAGGTGAACTAGAAGCCCTGGATAGGAAGACCAGAAAAATAATGATAATGCCCTTCATGCATGCAGTTGCCAGATTATATTTGCATAGTAGCATAGGTGGACATGGAATATTGCAGGTACACCAGATATTTGAAGAAGAAGAAAAAAGCAATGGAAGAATATCTAAAGGATAGAGAAGAAGGTGCACTGAAGCTAGCATACCATGAAGGCTTATTAAAAACCAAAGATACCAAACAGGCCTAAAAAAATACCAAATGAAAAGAGATATGGCAAGGCAAAATATCACATGGCCAGTATATAAGAAACCAGACAAAGCAGACTAAGAGCAGGAAAGTTGAAGAAAAAACCCAAGAGGCTAATTCTGGGTACACCAAGCCTGAAGAACAAATGCATACAAAACCAGAATTGAGAAGACAGCAAATGCTACCTCTGCAAAAAAGCTGAAGAAAAGGTGGACTATTCAGTTAGCTCCTGCAAGAATATTGCCTTATAACAAAAAAATAAAATAAAATCACATGACTAACTAGTAACAATAGTGCATTGGGATATCTGGAAGAAATACAATTTGTCTGAAAGCAAGAAGTGTTGGGAACACAAAATAAGTAAAATAATAGAAAATGAAGAAGCTAAAGTGCATTCAGATTTTAGGATTCAAATAGAGAAGCACTTGCCGTGTAAAACCTCAGACTTAACAACTGTTGATAAGAAAGACAAAGAAATCTGGACAGAGGATATAGCAGTACCTGGAAGCAGAAGAATAGAAGAGAAAAAAATGGAGAAAATCAGAAAATATACCTGTAAATAGAAATAGAACTACTATGGCAAAAAAAAAAAGAGATAGTAAAATAGTAATAGGGGCCTTGGATGTAATCCCCGAACAACTGGATCACCACTTGAACACCACTGGCATTCACAAATGCATCATTAGTCAATTGCAAAAGGCAACTTTACTCAGAACAGCTTACATCCTGCAAAGATCATTTTAACACCTTTGAACAACAACATCTGCCTATCCCAGATCCTTGAGAATTACTCAATAGGTGGATAAAAATGCCGTATCCAGTTTAAATACCTGAATGACGGTGCAACCAATTGTAATAATAATATTTTTGTTGGAAACAAAATATTTGTGAAAATCAACTTATGCCATCTCTTATGCTGCACCCAAAGCATTGGATGATTACATAAATGTTATGCTACAACATGTCAGCATGTTCCTTTAATATGGATTCAGTACAAATCTATGACACAAATTTAGCCTCAAACATCTGATTTAGTTACCAAGATGATAATAAAGAGATCCTTCCTCCCCCCTCCAAAATCAGTTCAGCCCTTTGAAACATCCAGCTCCTTACAGTTTTCAGTATCCTGTTATTCTGAGAGCAAGAAAAAAATAGATCAGAAGAAAGGCAAGTATAAAGAACGAATGCCTTATCTACCCATAACCTGCTTTTTTGCTTTCGCTCCTCTAATCTATGTAATGCAGCCATCACAATAACAAGCCATCAACAGTTCTAAGGCAGATTGACTAATATATATGTCTAATATTCCAATTACATTGGAGATTCCCTTACTAATTATTTTAAAACCCACTATTGGTAAGTATAATGTACAATGTTTTAAAATGGCCGCCTGTAATTTTTTTTTTACATGTCATTTTTAAAACTTACTAGATAATTTTCACATACTGCCCTACAGATGGTAATGTAGCTGAGAACTACAACTAAAAGAACTTCTAATTATAAAACAAATGTGGGCATCCCACACAGCACTTGATGAAAACAACAAATAAGAATTAAGGATAATGAGCTAAGATGCACAATGAGCCAGATAAACCTGTTTCAAATTCTACAAATACATTTACAATTCCATGGTAGTACTTGTTTCTATTTTCACTTTGATTTTATTCCCGTTTAATTACAGTTAATTCTAACTGCTTTCTTCTACAAAGATGAAATTAACTTGCTAATAAGTGCTGAATTTCTAGAATGGGCTTATACATTATCAAGAATCCTAACTTAGCTGGAATGAACCTAAACATTATCTTAGATTTAAAAAAATGACAATTTGGTTTTTTTTTTAAACCAATACAGAGGGGTGGTTTTTTTTAAGGATCACATTTTTTTTCTTAGACGAACAAAATTCCATTTTTTTCTTAGATGAACAAAATTCCATTTTTTTAAGATATAAAATTTTTAAGAGATAAATAAATAAGGCCATTTTGTATGACTTCTACACCTACCTAGAATAATCTATGCATCTGTATTAGGAAAATATAATTTATGAAAAGTGACATATGTTGTATTTTGTGCTTTATTTTTCCCCCAGATATGTTTAATTTATATATGTAAAATGCATTAACTAGATGCTTGAACCAATAGGAATGCTACAAGCATATTCATAAAAAGAGTTCTTTGGATAAGGTGTTTAAGGGAGAAACTTCTTGCTAATTTAATTTTGCTAAATCTTAAAAGTAACCAGCAATTTTTCAGTGTCTGTTAACCTATTGGTGAAATACATGAATTAGTAAAGATTGTTCAATTGATGTTCCCATGATTTCATACAATTATGGGAGAAATTCTTTTGAGAGAGAAAACAGAATTTCTCAGAGTAATTATTAATGAATATATTTTTGACCTTTCAAATGGCTGCAGAATATATATCTCTTCCTCTGTCTGACGTTATTAAAAGAGATGTTTTTACACTTGTGGTGTTAACTTCTATAAATAGGATATGAATTTTGATCATTTGGCCACATGGCATCATGATGATGATAATATTTAGTTAATAATAATTCTACACAGGGCACACCGGAGACCTAGTTTAACTAACTTAATACTACAAAAGGGTGAGTGGGTAGAACAAGCACCAGTAAACAAATAATAAGAGAGGCAGATTCTCTGTGTTATCATTGGTTCCTAATTCTGAAATGATCCCCAAAATTTTTATTTGCAGGAAAATCAATTTATTTCCAAAGTATCAAGCAACTTAGAGCATGGGGAAAAAAATAGATTTAAAGAAATTGTATTTAGCTTTCTCCTGCTTCCATTTGTTCACTATTAAAAGCAACTTCTCAAAAATAAAAAGGACCAAATCACCTGCAAAACATATTGGGTAAGACTCAAAAGAATTATTCTATTATGACCTGACCAGGACAAATCCCAGTACCCATTTTAAATCCACCCCTGGAATAATTAGATTAATTGCAGCACCTGCACAAGTTATCCAAATTGAAAAATAATCAAGATTATAGTCACCATAGACACTTGGACAAAGTTAGCAACTGAACTATTTGGAAGGACAATAACATTCCTTGCAAATAAATGCTAGTAGCATACTCGCAATTTCAACTACCAATTTATTATATATGTTACCCTGCTAGTCCTCAGAATGATTGCTATCCAGTACACTCTAATTTTAAGAGGAAGCACATAACAGTGAATTGCAAGCATATCTGTCTCCATCTGTCACTCAAGGGATAATGGTCTTTTGACATATTTTATGAAAGACTCATCTGTGTTGAGCCTTTCTAACTGTCATCAAGCTAAACTGGAGTTGGGCAATCCTTATGGCACCTGTCATCCTGGTCCAGTTTTCTCAGTGATATATACTGAAAATTCAGATCATGGAGACCATAGTATTAGGACAAAAATAGAACATGAATAGTTGTCAGGAAAAATGTTAGGGCACCCAATTTTCCCTCCCAGAATCTTATATTTGAATCTATCTGTTCCAAGTAGAATCTGCCCATCCAGTATGACTCCAAAGGGCATTGAACCACAATGTCAAGGGGACAGTCCTTCTTGGTTATTGATGACTCAGACTGATATAAAGCATCAGGATAGATAGCTTGAGCAATGGAAGTCTAGAGATAAATGTGATCAGACATAAGTATAAAACAAAACACCCACATTTCTTCCAAATGATTAAGTCTACCAAGAATTTATTAGTGGATGATGTGGCCCCAATCATTGGCTTAGACAGAACCATCTGAGCTGTGAAAGTTTGCATGGTTCTTTGTAGATAAAATCAATTTTCTTAATGTTGGGCTTGCTGATGTTTGAGACAATCTAATAGCTAAGATGTCCTAAATAGCTCAATAGGCCGTTTTTATTTCCTGACACAATTAACCAGACCTTACTAAATATTAGGGTTATCCTGTTGTGAAGTGTTGGTTTCTGAAAAATACTTGAATCTTTTAGTTTGTCTACCATAACCAAAATAAACATCTAACTAGACAGTTTTAAAAATATCCTTCTGGGGGAGGAGTTGGGGAAAGGATGTTTTAAGGTACTGTTCAAAGGGCTAGTGTTGAACTTTAAACATTTAAAGGTGCCAAGGTTCTAAAAGACTATTCATGCACGAATCTAATATGTGATTTCAAAGCTTTGCTGAGACAGCCCAGTTTTCTATATTGTCATTCCAACTGTAGAACACATTTGTTCAAGCTTTAAATTATTTAGAAATGTTATTTTGGTTCTAATTTTGAGCTTTTGCCCCTGTGATATTCTATTTTTCATATTACCAATTTTATTAAATAAATTTTAATAATTGTGCTCAACAATTGTTTAAATAATCAACAATTAAAAAAACGTTACTAGTGTCTCTATGCTTCATTTCAGGAAGAAACCTGCTCTGAACTACTACTAGTACTGCTAATAATAATAA
>JAEANM010011642.1:0-15179 GCA_017656035.1 Myanophis thanlyinensis | reverse complement strand
TCTAGTTTCCAATGTTGTGCAAAAACAATCCTAGCCGCTGTTAATATATGCACAATCAAATTCACATTTTCCTTATTGTATTTTTCTGGCAGAATGCCCAATATAAAAATTTCTGGTTTTAAGCCAATATGTTGTTTTATCATTTTTTTCTAACCATCTGTGAATCTTTGTCCAAAATTTCCTTGCCATTGAGCAAGTCCATCACATATGAAATAGGAACCTTGTGTCTGATGACATTTCAAACATTTCACAGACTTGTCCTTAAACATCTTTGCCAATCTTGATGGGGCAAAATGTCATCTATAAAACATCTTATATAAATTATCTTTATATGCTGTTGACATAGTCAATTTATAATTCCTCTCCCATAATTTCTGCCAATGGTCTAATTCTATTGTATAGCCAAAGCTTTTTGCCCACACAATCATTGTCTCTTTCACCTGTTCCTCCTCTACTAATTACTAAGTAATTATATATTTTATTAATTTTTCATCTGTTCCTGTCAATATTTGATCCAATTCTGTTAAATCCTTATAAAAACCAAATAGTTTAATATCTTTCTCATATCTCACATGTATCTGCACCTGGAAATACCATGTCATTTTGATCCCACATGCAAGGATAATTATTAATAAACAAATGGTATGAAGAGAGTAGGGAGGGGAAGAAGAAGATTACTGGGGATTCCTCATGATACAACAAGTTAGAAGCCATACTAAGGTAATCCTTGGAGTAACACATCAAGGCCTGAAGAGATCCCAGTCCATTTTGTTGCAGATTGTTCTGTGAAGGAAACTCTCTTTACCATGAGGCAGTAGCCAATGAGAAACCGAACAACCCTCCTAACAGAAGTCCCATAGAAGAAAAATTAAACAAAGAATGTATCTGAACAACACAATCCACTCCTTACAACTGGAAATTTCACTCCTTTATTTTGTATTATATATTTTTGGCCTCCTTCCAAGATCACGCTATCCTTAAGGCCTTTTACAAAATGGAAACAACACAATTTAGTATCAAACTATAAATGCACCTCACATTTCACTAATTTTTAATTTTAAATCAGCTATTTAAAATTTAAAAAATACTGTTTTAGATACCATAAAACAAATTGTGCGCAATTAAATACACAAAGCATAACCAAATTCATACATTTACAGAACCAGTAAATGTCCATTAAATTGGAAGTGGTCTCTTAGAATACTTGAATTTAATCTTCTGTTTCATTCAGAGGCATACATAATAGAAATTCAGAGCATTTAATGGCTCCTAGACATGCTGTGCTTCTTTATAGTATATCAGTCTTTGATATCAAGGCACTTAACATTGGCAGATAGGGAGAGAAAGGTACAACTAAGAAAAAGTGAAGTAAAATGTTTCTAATTTAATTCCAACACTGAGATTAGGATACAAGAGTCTAAACTCTAATATTAATCTCAAGAATAGTCATCTCAGACCATGGGGGGGGGGGGAGGTAAAGTGTGGGAAATACCCACCTTTGCTGTTTCATTGTCCCAATCAAATGCAGACTGGTAATACCCAAGATAAAGAATATCACCTTTGACTTCAGATTCTGGAAAATGTAAAGGGAGATACAGAGTCAGTAAGCAAACTGAAAGCTAGAATCTCAAGAAAGACTTCCCCACCCCTTGTCCAATGATAGTCATTTTAGCCTGCAACAACAAAATGAACAGTTTTGTGGTATCTTAAATAAAAACTATTTGTGTGCATGCATCAAGTCTGAGATTCTTGATTAAGAAACATAACGTGAAATGAGAAGTTTCATTTCTGCAACCTGAGGCAAAAAAAGGAAAGAAAGCATGCCAAACAGACTGTGCAACTCCACCACCACCAAGACCAGACATGGGCAAACCATGGCCCACGGGCCACATCCGGCCCGTTGGGCTTTTTAATCCGGCCCGCTGAATTAGTTACTAGCAGGAACCCTGCAGTTTCGAGGAAGACCCGACACAAAACACAATGGTGTTTTGCTGCCTGTTAAAGGCCAAATCTTTTCATGTAATGGTTTTTACATTTAATTTGTATTAGTTCACACAAACACACCATTCTCCTATTCTGGCCTGGCTCCTCTGTCAAATTTTAGAAACCATTGTGGCCCGCGAGTCAAAAAGTTTGCCCACCCCTGACCAAGACTGTAAATTGGCAAACATTCAAATTAGGCCTTATCAATTGTACAGATGTTATTAGGCTTCACCCAGAATCTTCCAAAAAAGATCCTGATCAATTGTTGCTCTCGCCCCTAGCTCCCCATTTCTAGATGCCTAAAATTGACTATTGCAGAATGTATTTTTCCAAACAGGCAAAACATAGAGATCTCGCAACAGGTTTCATTTTCTTAAAAGCATGAGTTTTTCTGAGTTTTGAGTTTTCCGAATGGAAGCTTGTTGTACTATTCAGTGTGATTTTAAGATTCTAGAACGGGGTGGGCAAACTTGGCCATTTTGTGACTTGTGGACTTCAACTCCCAGAATCCCAGGATTCTGGGAGTTGAAGTCCACAAGTCACAAAATGGCCAAGTTTGCCCACCCCTGTTCTAGAAAGTATGTGGAGGCACAATTGTTTGCATGTATTTTCGTTCAAGTAAGCTGAGTGAGGGAGTCCTGGATTTGATCAAATACCTCTGCAATTAAGACTCGAAGAAACATCCTGCCTTGTGAAGAGTCCTTGAAACCACACACATGATTTTAATAACAAAGCCTAATAGTTATGGATTTTAGGCCACCACTCCCTTACACTTCAACCACAAATGCAATAAAGGAGAAGATCAGTACCTTCTATGTGGTATTGCTGGATGTGTTTCCCATAGCAGAATTCATACGTCCACCAGTCTTTAGTCTAAGACAAAAGGGAGAAAGTAAAGATCAAAATAACCGATTGAAATGAGAGCCCCTAAAATCAAAATTCACCTAAAAACAAAGATCAGAAACCTGGTGCCTTCTTGATTGTTTCACTTCGACTCCCATAACACTCAGACCCCAATCAAATTTAGGAAAAACGGTCCTAAACTAGCAGCACTGCCAAATTTTGCAGTCAGAAAACTCTAATCTAGGCCATGTAAAAATAATAGGGTGAACATAATGCACTAAATCTAGCTGAAAAATTTTAGATACTTGTAGAATTAAAAAGTCCATCTCTACTTGGAATAGGAGAAATGAAGTTACGGCAGTGAGTTTGGCATTAGGATGCAACTGGGATATTCAATCCTCAGCTGAATAATGGGTAAGTGTTTAAAATAGATAAATTCCAGCATCAGTTTGTTTAAATGTTAGTCAGCAACAATTGCGGGGAAAAGATGTATCAATATGGCATAAAGGAAGAAATGATTAGTTTCATATTAAGCTGTTTACTAAGTAAGATGCAAGGATCACATTTCCACAACATGCTTACCAAGGACAAACAGGCCGCACAAATTTCCATGATGTGTGAAGTCAGTTACTGTTGGGTTTGGACATTGGAAAACAAATGTATAGTCCCTGTACAGATTCACTGGGTGGCCTTTGGCAAGTAACTTTTCATTTGAGCAGTCAATTTCTCCATCAATTTTTTTTTTAAAAAAGGACATTATTCCCAAAGATTTAGGGGAGATTAAGGAAATAAGAACTGTAAAAGCATTTCACATTACTATAATGTGATTAAGAATAACGACAGCTTTTACTAAACTTGTTTTTTGTGTTATTAGGGATCAAGATTATCACTAATCTCCAGAAGAGATCTGAGAAAGCACATCCTTTAACAAAGCCCATTCAGTAAATGTTTTCCAAGTCTTTTGTTTCTCCCTAAATCTCCCCAACGCCCCCTTAATTTCAAACCCATCCTAAAGTTACTTTAATAAGGCATGGAGCCGCTTCCATTGGTTTCAGTAGTTCTGAGATCCCAAGTCCAGTGTAACTCTGTGGATCCTCCTCTTTGTCTTGATGGATCTTCATTGCAGCAGCTGGTAGTCGGCACTCATATTTCTGCTTGTATTTGGAAGAGATGGTTACTATGTCAGAGGCCTTACTCTAAAGAGAAATAAAAAAAGAGAGGGATAGAGTTAAGAATTGACTGTCGATAACAAGAGGGTAAGGGTAGCAAGCGTCAAGGGCACAGAAATAATGGGACTGGGGAGGGGAATTTTGTAATTTGGGCTTTCTTAGGCTCTTTAAAAGTTATACCACAAACCTATAAAAAACTAAATGTGAATCTGTTCCCTTTTGGGTATTTTCCCGCTCAGTGTATTTATTTGTTTTCTGGAATCTTAAAAACCTGATCATTCTACTCATCTGCTTGCTCTTAGAAGTTCTGATATTATTTCTTTGGCAAGGGAAGACCCACAGTGAGAATTCTGGGGGGGGAAATACACTTGATCTTTTCCAAATTCTGAGGAAAAGTCTCCAGAAAAATTCCATCTGATGGACTGCTAGGCTCAAATAGCAGCGCTAAGCTAGAGGTGGGATTCAACCAATTTGCGCCTATTCATTAGAACCGGTTGTTAACTTTCTAAGCAGTTCAGAGAACTGCTGGTTCAGCTGGTCATTAGGGCAGAGAGCCGTTGTTAAATTATTTGAATCCCACCACTGCACTAAGCTATTTTCTTTCCGTCAGTTTTCATTTCAGAAAATTAAAGAATGTACACGCTGTGAATGCAGTTTGTCTATCAGATTGCAGACTGAGGATTCAAAACATGCAATCCACATCCAGACAAACAGGTAATGGACAGAGTTAGCACCACTCATTGTTAAAATAAAACTATTTTGATTACATTAGGAAAAGCAAAAGTAAAGAACAGACAGTTCCATTCCCCCTCAATAACCACTAAGGAAATCTGGAAAATATGGAGCTCTGAAGAAGTTGACACAATCCAGGAACCCTCAAATTTTGCTTCAGGAATTCCTGCGGAAATATGTTTATGTATTACTAAGCTCAAATATTGGGCTAGGTTTGACTGGTTTTCTATGTTGTACTAAATCTCATTTTCTATATCCTACATGTTAGGGAATTCTTTTCATTAATATTTCAAACTGGTTTCTGGAAAACATATTTTCTGTGATAGGGCTTGTAATTAATAATATTAATGTGGAACTCTCATTATGGAACAGATCAGTATCAACTTATGAACTGTCTGGAGAACTGGATTTTCTTTTATATCAAATAGCAGATAGCTGATAACTCGGCGTTGCCCGGGTATTTATTTATCCTGCATTAGACAGGAAAATGAATGAATTATATCTATTGTGTGAACCAGCCACTTTTCTTTCCTCTCGCTTCATCCTCTTTTTAACCTCACACCCAACCTTCCGTAAGGGAAGACAAGAGGCTCACTCACCCTCCCGTGAAAGATGGCCTCCAGGTTTATGTGTCTCCCACTGCCACCATCAGCTTCCACACCACATGATCTGACCCAGGCAATCAAGCCACGCTCTGCTCTGTGACCCGCTGCAGCCAATGGCCGAGGCTACCTCTGCGTTCCGCTGAGCTCCCCTTGATCTGCTTTGATGAGCGCAAGTACACACACAGACACACAGACACACCTAGGGGTGCTAGGGGTGTCTTACCCCACAATATTTGTTTCCAGAGAGTAAATCATCTATGTACCAAGTTTGGTTGAAATTGATCAAGGCGTTCCAGAGTTATGCTGGAACATACATACACGCATCCATTTTTATATAGATAGCTTGACTAAAGTATCATCATGATTTGGATAGGTCTGTAATATGTATCTTTTTCAATATTGAATGTTTCCATGTTTAATATTTGAAGTTAAGAAAGTTGTGAGAGCCCTGTTTCTCATACCCACTGTGGATACAGAGTGGATGCCAGGTGAGACACTCCTTGTAAGAGAGATGATACAGCTACAGCAACTATGAAGCTATTACTCCTAAACTAGAGGTGTCAAACTCAAGGCTCAGAGGCCGGATCCGGCCCATAGGGGGCTTAGATCTGGCCTGTGGGGCTGCCCTGGAAACAGAAAAGGACCGGCCCATGGTGCCTCTGCCAGCAAAAATGGAGCTTGGGAGGGCCACGCGCAAGCTCCATTTTCGCTGACAGAGGGTTGCAGGAGACTGTCGCAACTAAAAACGGAGCTCAGGAGCCCATTTTCATTGACAGAGCTCTTGGGCCATCACAGGTGCTCCTGACATGAGTGGTGTTAAGATGGCCATGCCCCCCCTGGCCCCCCCCAAGGTCAAACACAACCCTGATGTGGCCCTCACTGAAATCAAGTTTGACACCCCTGTCCTAAATAATGGAGATGAAAGCAGAGTGTGAAAATCTCAGATGTGGTTCTTAGAGAGATGATTTGAGATCTCCAGCATTTAGCCTTTGAGTTTAGCTATTCTGCTACAGTACATTTTCAAAAAGTGTTATGTTATCTTCTTTGCATAGGTTCTTACACAATGCTGTAAATCAATTCCCAGCATTCCAATTTATCAAACAAATGAGGTTGGGAAAGGGCTCTCAGGCACTTTCTGAATGAATAAGTACTATAAGAGTCACCATAATTTTGAAACCTGGATTTGTGTTAGCTTGATGATTAAATCAATATTTAAGTTATGGGATTCTAACCGCAACTTTGGAACCTCTCAGCTTTTATATAAAATAAATTTGAGTGCTTGTACTAAGACACAGTTAGCAACAGCAAAGTTAGCCCTCTCTCAGAGTCAGCATCTTGCCCCCAACAATCTGGGACCTCATTTTACCATCCTCGGAAGGATGGAAGGCTGAGTCAACCCTGAGCCAGTGAGAACCTAACTGCCAAACTGCTGGCAGCCGGCAGTCTGCAGAATTAGCCTGCAATGTTGCCTTCTAACCACTGAGCCACCATGGCTCTTTCAGCTCAAACTACTGCTGAAGGAAAGAAAATTGCACTTATAGTATCAAACTACAGGTAGTCCTCGACTTACAACCACATTTGAGCCCAGAATTTATGTTGCTTAGTGAGAAATTGATTTGAGTTTTACCCCATTTTATGACTTTTCTTGATACAATTGTTAAGTACATCATTGTAGTTGTTCAGTTAGTCACACGGTTGTTAAGTGACTTTGCATGTCAGAAATCATCATAAATGTGAGTCAACTGCCAACTGCCTTGAGTTTTGATCATATGACAGTGGGGATGCTGCAATGCTTGTAAGTGTGAAAAATCGTCACAAGTCACTAGTTTCAGTGATATTGTAACTTTGAACAGTCACTAAATGAACTGTTGTAAGTTGAGGACTACCTGTATTACTGTACATCTTCATGAAAAAACAGATGTAGGCAAAAAGCGTATTCGGTTCTCCTTTCAGAAGTACTTTATAGCAGCAAAAATAAAAATAAGTATAAACTGAAACCCAGCTAGAGAATTAATGAAGGTGAAAAAAGATAGCCTGTTCATTATTTAAATGATATGTGGGGTGGTGGACAGATAGGAATTGGGCTTGGAAGATGTACTTATTTATTACAGCCTCATTATTTGTATGAAAGAATATTGGATAGCAAGGGGACGATTGAGAAAATTTTGTAACGTGAGAAGCTCTCCAAACCTGGTTCTCCCTAATCCCCTTTCATAACACTTCAGGTTATGTAATCAAGTATGCATCAACAGAGCCAAGTTTAATACGTGGCATCTCTGTGCAGCGCTGTGGCCTACTTGAAGCAAAAATTTTAAAAAATAATACTGAGTCTAAATGTTGTCAGGTAAAACCACATTAGTCCCTCATCAAATGTTCTGTCCACAACTTCCTCAAAACTGGATCAAGGAGGAAGCAAGGGATCGACTCTTTTGTATCCAAAATATGAATGAAGGGAGAATGAAGGGAGGAAAGGAGGACTAGACTCTGAGCACTAACTCTCCTAATGGGTTTGTTTAACACTTTTTTAAAAAAGTTTCATGCTTATCACCATATTGTGAGAATAACTCTAACTTTATTGTTACTTTAAATGTACACTAATTGGCAAACATCAAAATGAAATTTTGTTGCATACAGCTCTCAAAGGGTCACCACCTCCAATATACATTGCATAAACATGACATACATACATACATATATTGAATACATAAATATTATGCATGTACCCACATACTCACATATAGTATACGACACAGAGAAACAATAGTCTAGTTCGTATGTATATATGTTATATGACAAGAGAAACAAATCTTGCAAGTTTACCAGATGGATGGCATAGGGAACAAAGCTGTTACAGAATCTGGAAGTCCTGCTAGAAATACTTCAAAACTTCCTCCCAGAGCAACAGAAACAGACGGTGAAGTATGTGTGTGGGGTCTCTAACAGCACTTCCAGCTCTAAGCACAACAAAGATACACTAACAAGTTTTAATAGAAGACGATTAGATATAAACGGAATACTCTAAACAGATAGATCCCAAATGGTCTTCAGCAAGATACAGCAATGGAAAAGTAAAGGTTTACCTGTCCTGTCATGTCTAACCCTAGGGCATGGTGCTCATCGCCGTTTCTTGGCCCAGGGAGCCAGCATTGTCCAAAGACATTTTCTGTAATCGTGTGACCAGCATGCAAAAGGAGCACAGAAAGCTGTTACCTTCCCACCAAAGTGGTACCTATTAATCTACTCGCATTTGCATGCTTTTGAACTGCTAGGTGAGAGAAGCTGGGGTGAGTAACGGGAGCTCACTCAGGTGTCAAAACCCAGGCTGTCAGCTTTCCAGTTGACAAGCTCAGCATCTTTAACCACTGAGCCGTTGAGTCCCCTATTAATTAACAAACTGCTGTTTTTAATTAACGAATTGCTGTTCTTAATAAACTATTGTTAAATAATTAACAGCAATTAATAAAATGCTAATATTTTATTTTTAATACCAGCATCTTAAAGAAACAATCATTTAGCTAGCTGATATTCTTCTTAGCCTATAATTCTACTGTATATCGACTTACTTAACAATAATAGCAACTGAACCTCAGTAGATTAATACAGATACCCACTGTAATGCAATCGTCAGCTATGGCTAAATGGAGGTTCTAACAATTTCTTCAATGCTATATTAGCAGGTAAATCCCAATGCAGAATATCGGATGTTATTTTTTTCTTATGTATTAACCGTAATTGTTTTATTAATTTATTCTGAGATCTATGCAGAAAACTTCACTTATGTGAAATATCAGAAGCAAAACAAATTCAGAATAGCTTTTATATTTCTACTCTGTGGTACGCAATGCAATTTAATTTCAAAGCATGCCTCATCCACTTTAGGATCCCTAATAGAGTCCAAAGAACTGACAAATAAACTCTGCTCCCTATAAAAGATAGCAAGTCTGTTAGTCAGTTATTTTCACAGGAAAAAAATTGCAATTACAAGCAGTCTTTGATTTATTACCATATCACAACTGAGACCTGAACGTTCATCTCTAAGCAATATGTTTGTTAGGTGAGTCATACCCAATTTCACAATTTTTGTTTTTTTGGGTCGTGGTCATGAAATAAATCATGCAGACATTTTAGTGAATCCAGGATCCCCATTGACCGCTTGCCAGAAGCACCCTGGGAAGGTCACAAATGGTGATCCCATGACCTTGGGTTGCTGCAACTGTTGTAAAAATATGCCAGTTGTCAAGCATCCAAATTCTGATCACATGACCGTGGGGTTGCTGCAACAGTCATAAGCGCAAGGACCAGTCATAGGTCACTTTTTCAATACCATCCTAACTTCAAATGGTTGTTAAATGAATGGTTGTTGAGAACTACCTGTATATCTCCCCACTTTGCTCCATCGGCAGCAGCACATGGCAAGGGAAATGCAGGTAGTCCTTGACTTACGACCATAATTGAGCCCAAAATTTGTATGGCTAAGGGAAACATTTGTTAAGTGAATTTTGCCCCATTTTGCGACCTTTTGTGCCACAGTTGTTAAGCAAATCACTGCAGCTGTTAAGTTAGTAACACAGTTACTGTATTAAATGAATCTGGCTTCCCCATTGATTTTGTTTGTGGGAAGGTCACAAAAAGTAATCACATGACCCCGGGATGCTGCAACAGTCATAAATATGAGTCAGTTTCCAAGCATCCAAATTTTGATCATGAATAGTTGTAAGTGTGAAAAACGGTCGTAAGTCTCTTTTTTCCAATGCCGCTGTAACTTTGAATGGTCACTAAATGAACTGTTGTAAGTCGAGGACTACCTGTATTGCTGAGGGTGGACAAATTGATAACCCTTCTAACAACTCCTGCCCATTGAGTCCAAAGCAGAGGTGAAATTCAGCAGGTTCTAGCAGGTTTGCTAGGTAGTAAATTTTCTAAGCAGTTGGGAGAACCGGTTGTTAGAAGAAATCTCCTTTTGTTTTTTTCCCACTTTACAAGGTTAATCCTGTCAGGAAGGCAGGAAAAAAACATTCTGGTGTTGTTTCTAGCCTAATCTTTATTACCTTGCTTACAGAAACTGCCCACCCAGTCACATGACCCCCCCAGCCACATCTACCAAGCCACGCCCACAAAACCGGTAGTAAAAAAAATTGAATTCCACCACTGGTCCAAAGACCTTGTTTGGAAAATGAGCAGCTGTTTGAGGCCTGCTTAAAAGGAACTACCTACAAAATACAACTTAGACTCTCTTCTTTCAATAGAAAGGCAGCAAAAATGCTCATGTAACACAGCCAACACCTGTGTCTCAGATAACAAAGAGGATTCATAAAACATTTCTGCTTGACTGCTCAGGAAAAAAATAAATAAATCTAAAGTCGCCAACCCATGCATGCCTAAACACGGAGAAAAAAATCTCACAAGTTAAATTGTTATTCGTACACCTGCATTAAGTTGGCATGATTTACATCTTTTTGTTTTTGATGCATCACTCACTAATACAAATGGTTGTCAGCATGCCATTGCTTTTCAGAACCCAACTGGTGCAGCCTCCCAAGAGGCACCATTTAGCATCATAAACACACAGCAATTCCAAACATCCCAGAAGGCCCTGTCAGCAAGTCAACAGTGTCTGCGAGTCAGTTAATTAACATTTTCCTTTCAGAATGTCCTCTGAAACAGTGCTGAGCATTGCTATAGATGCCCATTACAATTTAGCACTTCAGAGTAAAAAAAAAATATATGCCTCAGATTACGGAGGTGTGAGGAAGTCTCACATGTGGGGGGGAAATCCCACAACTAAATTACTGCCAATAGGTGATGCCGTTTAATTCAAATTATTTTTTTCCCCTGTGAAAGTGAAGTATCACACAGCCCTAACAGTTAAAGAAAATAGCTGTGTTAAATAAATCTTATTAGTCAGGAATTTTAGCAAATGATTCTGGATCACAATGACAGAAATTAAAAATCCTCTAAAGATTCTTGTCTCTTTAGGCAACTAGTTTAATAATCAGTAACCACGTGCAGTAAACTGTGAAGAAGTAAACTTCACAGCCTGTATGTTAAATGGCACCTCTTACCACAAGCGTGTCTATCTACAAAACCATATGGAATAAAACATTAGGTTGCTATAGCATTAGGAATACAAATTCACATAATAATTAGATGCTTATTAAAATAAGTGCCAGGGAACCAACTTCTTCCACAGTTGTCTTCGATGGTGCTGGGGGTCTACTTTAACAGACATTATCTCCTTTCACCAATTATGAAAATATCTGAAAAAACACCTGTGTTGTAAACAAAAGATCCACACTCACTGCTTCTTGACATAAGAACATAATTTAAACCTCACTAGTTTGGCAAATGCAGACTATCTAAACAGCAGGTAGGAAGCACCGCAGCAAAATCTGATGGACATAATAATAGTGGAAGAGGGAATAAAGATAAAAGATTTAAAATGTACAGCAAGTAAATTAAAGCAAGTTTGGGAGGGATGGGAGTTTCCAAAACTCCATGGCTGGATTTCTGGATACTATACTTGGTTTCCCATTAGCTTTCAAACAGCAGCAGATTGACATTTACAAATGCACTTAACTGACAAAACTGGATTGTAAAGTAGCCTACTTCAATGCTTCTTAATTAAAGTACTGCACAGAAGATGCCAACAGCTAGGCTGCAGTCAGTTCAGGAAAACATCTGTGCCAGCACAGCAGAAAGAACCACACATTTCATTCAAAAATTTACTGGCCATTTGATTTTTTTAAAAAATATAATATCCTTCTCAAAAATCCCAAAACCGGATGGCCCTCTAAATACAGTCATCTGAAGTTCTTTAGTTTAGCTTACCCCATCAAGTATTTCTAAATGGTCTGAAAATAACACCGCCAACATCCATGGGTAATGGTCATGGATGATGGGAGCTGTATTTTAGGTTGCAGGTGGCCACACTACTTATATGTAACAGTAAAACAGAATGGACAATCTGTGTGTGTGTGTGTGTGTGTTGTGTGCGTAAGCATATTTCTTCAGGGATAATATGGTAGTAGGGTTGAAGCTAGCAGGGAACAAGGATTCTTTTGAATTCCCACCCCCCTTATCGTTTTCTTTCCTCTCTCCCAAGCAGTAAGCTAAGCCAGATAGAACAGTATTGCTTCGCAAAACTCTGAATTTGTTAAGAGCATTTGAAACAAGGCTGACCAGTATGGGTAGCCCAGAGTAGTAGGTAGCCCAGTCTGGATGTAAAGTAAGAAATGACCATTACAACCATTATTACAAGCTATGTGCCTTCTCAGAGAGTAAGACAGCAAATCAAGAAGCAAGCTAGTATAGAAACCATTCGGCTTTAACAGGTTTAAGGCAAGCCTTTTCTAAATTACAAAGGAAATCAATGGCAACGGTGCTCAAGCTACCTCTAGTAATAAATTTTCGATTTCTCGTGGGTTAAGTACAGCACAGATGGTGCAATCTCAGATATGATGATGCAACTCTTGCCAGAGTAGTAAACATAAACCCATTGTGACACATTGCTTAAGTAAGCCACTATTTCCCATAAGGGCAAGGTTACATACTATAAGAAGCAAAGAAAGCACCAAAAGAGTTGACCAAGGGCCTAAAATGATCACCTAACCATCAGTGTTAGCACCTGACAATGCTCTGAAAGTATAAGAATGGCTTAAAATGTCTAAAAAACAAAGCATTAGAAAGACTCTGGCAACTTCTGCAAGTACTGGAGCAAAAAAATGTACAAACATGTTTATTCACTATATATCTTAGATATTGCTTTAAGCACAAAAATGTCTAATCCAATGCATTGTTTTAATTATCTTTAAAACACAGATCATGATTTGAGTTAGACAGTTCCATTTACATGGATATGCTTTGGACAAACATTGAATTTTTAAAAGAAAAGATTTAATTATCTTCTGATTTAATCTACTGTAAACCCAAGAATATTGAATGTCTAGACATTATACCCTTCATATACTATTGCAGCATTAAATGCCCGCACAATATTTGCTAAAAGCATTTTAACCAATTCTTTCATGGTTTTAATTTAATGCTTTTTTCTAATCCAACAATGGACCAAGTACTCGAAAGCATGGTGTAAATATGTTTTTGGAACAAGTTTTATCCAGCAATTATCTCTCTTCCCACTGCAGTATGGGAGGATATTAAGAACATGGTATATAGGAATTACTTCTATCTCCCTTATCCTGTAAGTGGCCCAGTGAGAATTTTATTTGTGAGAAAATAAATTGCAGGAACAAAAGCCATGTCATTATCATTTCTGGAACATATTATTGGGTAGACTCTGTCTCTATAAATAACCATGTATTACAGATGCAACAGATTTTATTATGTGACTTGAAATAGAATTTAACAGTTTTTAAAAGCCCTTATTTACCAGTGCATCAAAATGTCTATATTTTTTTAAGAATATAGTTGCATTATATACTGATATAGTGCTATACAATCAGAGTAATTTTTTCCATGAAAGATGACCTTTGCACAGCAGTATCTCAGAGTGTAACTTTTAATATTCCACATCTGGAAAAAAACTTAACTAGTAACATTTATATAATGTGGATATCTAGAATTAAGTAATGCACATTACTCCATATCGTATTTCCATGATGAGAATATTCTACCCAATTTTTATGAGGTGATGTGTGATTCCAACACTGGAAATAACCCACTTCAGCCTTATTTCAGCTCCAATTACTTTATCTGTGACTGTGACACAACTATGAATGTGAAAGTTGGACTTTAGAGAAAATAGAAAGAATATTATTTTTTTTAACTTTGGGGTTGGAGAAGACTCCTGATACTGTGAATAGCTAAGACAACAAACCTCAGGTAAAATGGCAATGATTGCACCATTGGGAGACTTGCAATAACAGGTTAGAGATAGTCATCTTTACTTCTAATCACTCTATGTGGTCAGCTGGGTGTCAAAAATGACTTGATGGCACAATAACCAATCCTTTCAAACAGGTTTGAATTTGAGAGGCTTTCTGCATGTAAAAGCATATTCTGAACGACACATGCTACTGAAATCAAGAATTTAAAATAATTAAATACCCCATCAAGGGCTTGAGGAGAAACTTTTACAAAGGCAACAGGGGCGATGTGTGTGTAGCAGCAATAGCATATTTCAGAGAAGAAACTACAGATCGCTTAACAAAAGGCAACAGTATCTACAAGTTCACAATTTTCCTTGTTTTGCACAGATTGCAATGCTCTGGACACAGTTAACCATTCCAGGTTTCTCCCACTCTTTCATTCTTGATCCTGGA
This sequence comes from Myanophis thanlyinensis, assembly GCA_017656035.1. NCBI lineage: Eukaryota > Metazoa > Chordata > Lepidosauria > Squamata > Homalopsidae > Myanophis > Myanophis thanlyinensis. Next base: position 569 of record JAEANM010011642.1, on the reverse strand, counting down.
CGGAAAGCAAAATCCACAGGCACAATTTTGCCTTCCGGACAGGTTGGGTCCTTTCAAGCCAGCTGTTTACAAAGCTGCATTTTCCCTTCAGCAAAAGATTAGGGTTTTCCGTGAACCGCGGAGGATCCGGAGGCACAAGGGCCGAAGCCACAACACACTTCTTTGGGTTTCGCTTAACGACCGGCTTTAGATACCTGACATTCCTCCGGGCTTCCGCTTTCCAACCAGCCCCAAATCGGCCCCAAATCGCTTTACCTGCCCGGCCATCACAGGCTCCGCGCCGATCTCGATGCCGTATTTCAGCTCGCTGAGCTCATGCAGGTTCAAGGTGCCAAAGGACTCGCCATGCCCCAGCATCGAAAACGCCGCAAAGAGCGCAAAGAGGCCGCAGGGGGCCGACAACCGAAACACCGCTGCCGCCATCTTGCTCTCACGGCTCCGTCCTGTTATTGCCCTGAGTGACGGCGGCTTCGGTGACTCCTTCCGCCCGCTCTTTGGAACGCCATCCGTCAATTCTTACGGTTCTGGGACGTGTCAGTTATCCCGTTGAGGGCTTTCTATTGGCCATG
>JAEANM010011641.1:0-15179 GCA_017656035.1 Myanophis thanlyinensis | reverse complement strand
TCCTTAAATATTTTCCCAGCCCTCTTTTTGACTCGTGCAGTATACAGGTCCTTGATGGAAGGCAGGTTGGTAGTAATAGTTTTTTCTGCAGTTCTGATTATCCTCTGTAGTCTGTGTGCAGATGCCCGACTCAATAATTCCTCTGTAGAACTGGATCAGCAGCTTTTTGGGCAGTTTAAACTTTCTGAGTTGGCACAGAAAGAACATTCTTTGTAGTGCTTTTTTGATGATGTTTTTGATATTAAGTGTCCATTTTAGATCTTGTGATATGATAGAACCTAGAAATTTGAAGGATTCTACTGTCGATACTGTGTTGTCTAGTATTGTGAGAGTTGGTAGTACAGGAGGGTTTCTCCTAAAATCTACCACCATTTCTACGGTTTGAGTATGTTCAGTTCCAGATTCTTCTGGTCGCACCACGAGGCTAGTTGTTCAACCTCCCATCTATATGCAGATTCATCATTGTCTCGAATGAGACCAATCACTGTTGTATCATCTGCAAACTTCAGTACTTTAACAGATGGATCTTTTGAGGTGCAGTCATTGGTCTATAGAGAGAAGAGGAGTGGAGGAAGCACACAGCCTTGGGGGCCCCCTGTGCTAATAGTACAGGTATCTGATGTGATTCTGCTTAGCTTCACCTGCTGCTTCCTGTCTGTTAGGAAGCTTATGATATACTTACAGGGGTATTCAGGTACAGATAGCTGGTTTAGTTTCATTAGAAGAATGTCTGGAATGATGATGTTGAATGCTGAACTAAAGTCTACAAAAAGGACCCTTGCGTAGGGGATTCAAGATGTTGTAGGATGTAGTGCAGAGCCATGTTAACAGAATCATCTGTTGATCTATTTGCTCGGTATGCAAATTGAAAAGGGTCTAACCGCGGATCTGTGATGGTTTTCAGGTGGGACAGCACTAGCCTCTCAAAGGTTTTCATAACTACAGATGTTAGAGCAACTGGTTTGTAGTGATTCAGTTCCTTGATGGAGGGCTTCTTTGGCACTGGGATGATAGTAGAGTGTTTGAAGCAAGAATGAACATGGCATATATCTAGTGATTTGTTGAAGATTCAGGTGAAGATGGGGACCCGTTGGTTGGCACAGACTTTTAAGCAAGAAGGAGTTACCTTGTCTAGGCCTGGTGCTTTTCCTGGCCTTTCTTTGTGAAGATCTAGCACTACCTTTTCTGTGATCACCAGAGGTTGTGAGCCCAATGGGATAGGGTCAGTTGAAGGAGGCTTGACTATTGATGGTGTGTCTGAGATTGGGATTGTGAAGAGAGGTGACTGTGGTTTCCTCTCAAACCTGTAGTAAAACACATTCAGGTCATCAGCTAGTTGTTGATTTCCTTCAGCCTAGGAAGGAGGTTTGCCATAACCGGTGATATTTTAAAGAATTTTCCACATACTTGTGGAATAAATAAATCTATACCTTACAGCAATTGGTACATGTGTGTGTGCAGGGTGGGTAAAAATTAATGATTTTTAAAAAATCTAAAGACAGATTTCTATTTAAGATACATTAATAATTTAGTTTATTCAACCTGAAATGGAGCTTAGTTATGTAGCATGAGACTATATCGAGTTGATTTAAAGCAAGCCTTTTTACTAGTGATTTAATTTGATTTAAATCAAATCCACCGTGTGTATGTGTGTAGATATAATTCTCAATAACTCATATATTGGTCCTAAAGTGTTGGATTGTAATTGATAGTTGCAGAGGAAGCAGAGGTTGAAGCTTCTCTGCTGGCATAATGTTTAAACTAAGGATGACTGTTTTTTGTTTAGATTTCAAACATTTGCAAAGTTAGACAATGTAGGACCTACTTAGTCATTAAAAAAAAAAAGTGTTCCCTGTGTATTCTGTCAAATAATTATTCTACTATGGGTACTTTTGGGGAAAATGTGATGCTTATGACCTCACTTTTCCTTTCAAGATCGAATGCATCATGTATCAGATTTTCAAACAACCTCTCTTTTATTCATTCATTTATTTATTTATTTATTTATTTATTTCAATTTATATACCATCCCTCTCCCCAAAAGGGACTTTAAATGCAAATCTGTGCAACTTCACAGTTTTAATTTTTTTTAATAGAAGTTTTATTTAAAAGTATTAATACAATAAATCTAATAGAAAGGGGAAAACATTAAGAAGATGCAGAGAAGAAAAAAAAGTAGAAAAATAGAAAAAAAATAAAGAAATATATATAAAAAAATTCCTCCTGTATCACATATAATTTTATAAATAACTTATGACCTTCTCTTAAAATACAACATATAATCACTTTTTCCCTTATCTGAGCTATAAACAAATACTTAAATTCTCATCATTTCAATCCCGATGTCAGCAAAAAATCCATTAAGAGACTTGAGACATCAGTCGAGTGTCCAGTGTAACTTTTTTTCTTTCATTCTTATAGCCTGTCATTTTTAAACTCAGCTTCAAATCAGTTTCAATCTTGTCAACTGTTTCTTTTCAATAACATCTTTTAAACATAATCTATCTGTAGAGGCATGGATAATTCCAAAATCTTATTTCAAATTTATCTGGATATTTAGTCCATTTATCATTTTCTAAGCTTTAATCATTCTTTTGTTGTTTATTAAAAAAAATAAGTCCTAAAACACGTATTTAAAACTTCTTTTGCTAAGGATTGAAAGAAAACTACCCAATGCTCTAAAACTTGTTGATACAAAGGTTTCTAATAACTGAAAAGTTGTTAAGTAATTTCTGAAAGTGATTAGAAGAGGAAACATGAACCCAGGCATCTTTTTAAAGATGCCAACCAAATTTTGAGCAGTATGGCTATTCCCTCATCTTCCAAAGCTCTCTACTTGCAATATCCTCATGAGAAGCATTTGTCTGGAGCACCTGTGAGCAATCTGAAATCTCTTCCTTGTCCAGAGGTAATTGTGAAGAGCTAGTTTCCTCACTAGCTCCTCATTCTGCTGTGGTCCTTTGGTTTTTGTAGAAGCATCTTCAATCTGCCATTTTTCCTCTGGAAGTCCAATAATTTCAGTTTTTATCTTTCCTCTTTCATGTCCTTTTTCCTCCTAGTCTTTTCTTTTTGGCCTTTCACTATTAAGAAACTGGTATATATTGTAAGGTTTAACGCCCCATAATTCCTACACATAGTCATTCATGGGCAACAGGGAAAATAATGACACATGTTAATGAAGTAATCATAAAAATGAAGTGAATTATGTATTACCAGATTTTTTTTGTTTTTGCTTTAATTATTTTGTAATAAACAGTAGTCATGCTTAAGGTATCTGTTTCAATTTTGATTGAGCAAGATAATATTACATAGTTAATCTCCAAGCAAAGTAATGCTTCTCTATCTAGACGCATAAATTGTACTTCAGTTTCTTTCTGACAGAATAAATAAAAAGTCAGTGAATGCATGAATATTATGGTCCTTTTTTATTTTAAGAAACCATAACTAACTGTGACGTCCAAATTCATTTTATTTCTTCTGTGAATGTTCTAGTCACATTATACAAGAATGTGGTTGTCTGAATGGATCTTATTTTTCTACCTATGGCCTTCTGTTGGAGCTGTGCAGTTTTTATTATCTTTAAGGTTCAAATTTCATGGGGGACTATGCTCGACTTTGGCCTAGAGCTTTTAATAAAAACTAGAATTATTTAGTCCTTGCTCATGGAAAAAGAAAGGGTTGGATGGATGGAGGGAGGGAGGGAAGGAGGAAGGAATTATTACTTTTCTTTGTCATTAAACACACTTTATGTGGAATAGCTCTTGTTTAATTGACCATAATTTACTGCTGTATATTATTTGGCTGAATAAAATCTGTAGTATTCCTACTGTTCAGAACATCTTGCCAGCTAATACAGAAAAATGCTGCAAATCCCAGAAGCAAATGTTTAATAACATATCTGATTAACTTTGTTCCATCTGGATCCAGTATGTCAAATTTTCTAACCTCCAGCTCCATGTTCCACTGAAACTATTTTTAGTGCTGATAATATACTGGAGGTATATTCGAATCTTAGGCCAACAAAGCAGGGTTTAGTTTCAGCCCATTGCTCCCCAACCAGCCCCTAAGAGCCATCAGGCACTGCAAGAGGGAGGTCATCGCATCACTTAACTCATCACAGGCTGAAATATCCAACTGAGTATCATCAGTATATTGATGATATCTCAGTTGATGGTGATGGATGATCTCATCCAATGGCTTCATGTAGATGGTGAATAAAAGCAGTGAGTGTACTGAGCCCTGCAAAGTGAGGACTGGATCTCTTGCCTCCCATTAATACCGGCTGAGAGTGATTATAGAGAAAGGAAATGAGAATAGCACAGAACCCCCCTCCCAATCTCCAAAGAGGGAGAAGGACACCACAGTCGATGGCATTGAAAGCTGCTGAGAAGTCAAGTAGAGATGCCCACCAGAGATTATCAAAAAGTGCAACCAATACTATTTCTGTCCCATATGTAAGCATGAATTCTCTCTGGTAGGGGTCTAAATAATCAGTTTTATCTAGAAATGTCTGGAGCTGTCACACAGCCATTTTTTCAACAACCTTCCCCCGAAAGGGAAGATTGGTAGTCAAAAATTATCTAAAAGGGTAGAATCCAGCTTCTTGAGAAGAGGGCAGACCACAGCCTCCTTTAAGTTCCGGGGGCTACTCCTTCGTATAAGGAAGCATTAATCACTGCCAGAGTCCACCCACCTGTCACTTCTTGGGAAGCTTTCATAAGGGGTAAGGGATATGGATCTAAAACATAGGTGCTTGTAGACATTCTCCCTAGGATCCTGTCTACTTCCTCAGGGTCAAACTGTTCCCAGATAACAGGAGATGAATGATAATTCTCCATTGTGGGGAGCAGAGAATCCAATGATTGGGCAATTGCCTCTTCTTCTGATCATGTGACTGAGTCGACCAAGTATAAAAGCCTGTTACACCGTCTGTCACCTCAGCATTTTCGACTCAGTTCTCTGATCCAGAACTGTTGGCTGAACATCTCTCTTCATTGGATTCTCTGTATTAACCATATTGTACTGTGAGTTATACTGGGTTTTTTCTTACTCTACAATGAAAATAATCAGGGAGGCCTTTTGGGGATGTTTTCCCTCTCACGAGGGGCGTCCTGCACCTGTTCTTGAGCCCAGCAGCCTGCAGGCTGCCTGTTGGAGGCTCCAGTGCCATTTTAATACCGCTGAGAGGATAATTTACTTCATCAACTGTCAGCTGCATTTCTACTTTTATTTGAGAATGATCCAGCTGTAAAGGGTTCAGGCGAGGGTTTCCCCTCTCCCTTCTTCCCCTGACAGCCCTGTTTGGGTATTTTTTTCATTACTGGCAGTGCAGATTAAAGCATTTCCACTTTAAATTTAAAAGGTCATCAAAGCAAGGCTTTTTTCCTGTCAGCCGCTGCTTACCAATTGCTTTCTTCTGTTATTTTAATGAAGCCTGTGTCTGTCTACCAGAGGCTGCTCCCCCCACGCCCTACAAGCGTTACTGCTTGTTTTTATCAGGCTGGAAATCACCTTTAATTGCTTTTCTGCCTTGTGGAGGCTTTTTCCTTGCCTTGATTGACAGGCATTGTAAACGGACATTCCTGTTTACAGGGAATGCTTTCAGCAGCCTTGCGCCATTATCTACTGCTTTAAGGCACTTAACAACAAAGGTGCTAAAAAGGGGAGGATTAATTCCATCCCCCCTCAGCTAAGTTAGCATTATCTGCTGTTGCTGGGAAGATTCCAGGCAGTTAAAGCCATTGGCTTCAACCTCTAGCCCATTAGTTGAGCAACAGCTCTCCCTGTGGCCATAAAATAATTGCTTCTCAGCCACAATATCTGGCTCAGCAATATCTTGCCTCTTCAAGCCTCAGATTGCCATCTGGTGGCCACAGGAGAATTTTACACCTTCTCAATTTATTCTTTTTAGTTAATTTCCTTTCCCTTTTTTGTCTCATTGACAATTCAACATGGCTGGTAAGGAGGACCAATCTAACCTTACAGTGGGAAATTTGGCAGGCAGCACCCCTTCCTCTAGCCATCAATTCAAGGCCAAGATCAAATTTTCAAACTCTTCCACCAGAGTGGCCTCAAAGAAAATTAAGACAAAGGCCTTACATAAGCCTTCCAAGGCAGAGGAATTGGCAGCTTCCAGGCACCAGAAGTATAGAGAGAAAAATTAAAAAGGCTGCTCAAAAACAGCCTGCCTCTGCTGCAACACAACTTAGTGCAAACCCTGCGCATCCTTCACTATCGCCTGATCATCAAGAGCCTTCCCCCCTCCCTTCCATTTCCCAACCGACTTCATCATCTCCTACGGCTGCACCTACAGGCTCCCAGGGTAAGGAAATCTTGGAAGACATGGTAGCAGATTTAAAATCCACCCTTGTTGCTACCATTGTCCAGGGGTTCACTGGCCTTCAACAAAATCGGCCAAAACAACCCACAGAGCCTGCCCTTCTCCCTTGTGAGTAGGGACCCCCATGTCACCTGGAGGATGAACTCTGGCAAACACAATCCCAACATTCCTCTGCTTGCAGTTGGGACTGTGATCTGGAAGAGGGTGAATGCAGAGAGGGAGATTTTTCAGAGGATGAGGAACCTCCCCCAGAGATTTCCACTTTTACAAGTCTTTTTCTTTAAAAGGTTTTTTATTTTAAAACACATACACAAAAAACATACATGACATAACATATAACATAACATACATAACTTTTACAGGTCTATTTCCTCCCAATTTATTTCAGGCCTTGTTATATAAGGCCAAAACAACGGCAGATCTGGAGAATAGTTCTGGACCCACACAAGACTCTTCTCTTCCTCAGCACTCAAAAAACCCACTGTTCAACACCCCAGCGACTTGCGCTGATGAGGTGCAAATGCCCCAAGTTGTCCTGGACAACATTCAACATCAGTGGCTTAAGCCAGGGGCTCAACCTTCTCCAACTACTAATGACCACAAGTTTTACTTGCTGGGTAAAGAACTATCTGAGGTACTTCAACTACAAACAGTTGAAGACCCAATAGTATCATTACTATCTACATCAACAGTCTCTGGGGATCCTGCAGAACTGTTGAAGCTGGAGGATAAGAAAGCAGAGGCTCTGATGCACCACATATACCAAACCTCTGCTTGGTCAATCAAATCATCTTCTGCAGCCACTTCCTTCAACTGCACAACATTGATATGGCTATGCCAGTTGCAGGATCGTCTTCCACCTGGTGACATGTGCCTGCATCAGTATGTTGCAAAAATCATTGCAACAGTTTTTGGCCGATGCGACCCTGGATTCCATTCGATTTGCTCCAGGTCCATGGGTTCTTCGGTGGCTGCAAGAAGATTGCTATGGCTCAAGCATTGGCAGGCTAATCTCAAAGCCAAATGTCGCTTGGCATCAGGACCCATTCAGAGTGACAAACTTTTTGGACCTATCATAGAACCACTCCTTATCGAGAATAAGGACAAAAAAAAAATTCTGTCCTCACAATCCAAGCGGCCTGCATGCAGATATACTCCATTCCAGTCGCCATCTTCCTTCCGGCCTCCACCCCCTCAACAGTCTTCTTTCCATCACTAACCTTTCAATCACCACCCTGATCGGTCTCAAGATTACAGGGACAGGTACAGACCCCCCTGCAGTCTAAACATCCCTTTAGAGGCTCTGGAGGTCGCCCCTTCAGAGGCCACAAATGAGTTCACCATAGAACAATCCATCGAGGGCTGCCTTGCCGGTTTGCTGACCGATGGGAAGAGACAGTTTCAAACAGTTGGGTCCTTAATACAATTAGAAATGGTCTGACACTCGAATTACTGTCCATCCCCCATCTTTCATCCACTGCCCGGTCAGTAATTACCATACTATGCGCTTGCTCATGCAGGATGCTATTCAACATTTGTTAAATATCAGGGCAATACAACCGGTGCCTCATCAAGAGAGAGGTTCTGGGTTTTATTCAAGACTCTTTTTGGTCCCAAAATCTTCGGGGGGATGGAGAGCAATTCTTGATCTAAAATGCCTTAATATGTATATCACATATAAGTGTTTTAAAATGCATACGCTTCAATCTATTTTGGACTCCATCAGGAAGGGCAACTTCCTGACGTCAATTGACCTGTCTGAATCCTATCTCCACATTCCTATTCTATTATCTCATAGGTGTTTTCTATGTTTTGAATACTGTGGCGAGCATTTCCAATATGCAGCTCTGCCATTTGGTCTGTCTTCTGCCCTAAGGGTGTTCACTAAAATCCTAACTGCACTTTAGCTCACCTTTGGTCTGTTCATGTTAGAATTCAGAGCTATTTAGATGACATCCTCATCCAATCTAGGTCCATTATACAGGTTGAGCAGGATGTTGAAATAACCATCACCACCTTACAATCCCACGTTTTTTTAATTAACAGTTCCAAAAGTCAATTAGTACCATCCACCCGACTACAGCATTTGGGGGCCATTATAGACACCTCATTGTGTCAGGTTTTTCTTTCAGAAGACAGACTAAACTGTATCGAAGAGCTAACAATTCAGATCCAACAGTTTCCCTTAATTCCCCTTGCTAAATTGTCTCAATTATTGGGGAAGTTTATTTCATGTATTGCCATTGTGCCCTGGGCAAAGATACACTCCAGGCCTCTCCAATGGTTTTTACTTACAGCACAGAGGGAGGGTCGCAGCAACGCCCTCTCCGAAGTCCGGATGTCAGGAAAGGTCATCGATTCCCTCAGCCGGTGGCATTCCACGGTGGTTCGCAAGGGGTGTTCTTTCTGCACACACACATGAGTAGTTGTCACCACAAATGCCAGTCTTTCTGGATGGGGGGCTCACTTGGGTCATCTCATGGCCCAAGGATACTGGTCGGAGCAGGAGCAACAACATCCCATAAATTGGTTAGAATTGAGGGCAATTCATCTGGCCCTACTCAATTTCAGAAACAGAGTGGAAGGTCGCCATGTACTGATTCTAACTGACAATGTGGCTGCAAAGGCCACATAAATTGCCAGGGAGGCACCAGATGCCACTCCCTCATGGTAGAGGCCTGGGACTTATTTCTTTGGGCGGAGGAACACTTAGCAGGCATTCAAGCACAGCACATCTCTGGCTCACTAAACATTCAGGCCAATTGGCTGAGTCGTGCCTCCATCGACCACACAGAATGGCAACTCAACCCGGTACTGTTCAAAACCTTAGCATCCCAATTCGGCCTTCCTGTAGTGGACGTCTTCGCATCCCCCAACAATGCTTAGCTTCCAAGGTTTTTCACTCGCTACTTCCATCCAGAAGCGGAGGGAATGGACGCTCTTCACCTTGGCCACTGGGCTTAATGTATGTCTTCCCACCTCTTCCTCTCATTCCCATCCTCATTCGGAAGACTTTGGCAGAGAGAGCCGAAATTGTGATCATAGTTCCTTCCTGGCCAAGAAGGCCATGGTTTGCATACCTGGTGTCACTCTTAGTCGCACACCCTTGGTGGATTCCTCACCACCTGCCCATCCTCCAATAGGGGACTCTGGTACACCCCAACCTGGGTTGGTACTAATTAACTGCTTGGAAGTTGAGCGGCAATCTTTGAAGGCATTACATCTATCGGATAAAGTCATTGACACTATTCAGGCCTCTAGGAGGCCATCTACAACCACATCTATGATGCTACTTGGGCCTCCTTCTTGTCCTGGTGCCTTAAGCTCCAAATCAATCCAGCTGAGGGATCCATCCCTCAAATTCTTGATTTCTTGCAAGAGGGTTTGGAGAAGGGTCTTTCCCCAAACACTCTCTGTAGACAAGTTGCCGCTCTTTCCACTGTAATCCATAAAGAGGGTCTAGGATCCTTCTCTCAAAATGACAGAATTCGAAGTTTCCTGAAGGGTGACACGAATATTCACCCCCCTGTAATCCACAGATTTCCAACCTGGGATCTGGTTAAGTCCTCAAAGCTCTTACCTTGTCTGCTTTTGAGCCTCTGTGAATGCCTACTCTGCATTTCCTCTCTCTGAAGGTTGCCTTTCTGGTCGCAATCACATCTGCATGACGAATTTCAGAGTTGGCCTCCCTATCGGTCAGGAGGATCTATGTATTTTCCATCCAAATAGAGTTGTCTTACGACTAGATCCGACCTTCCTACCTAAGGTCAACTCCTATTTTCATCGGTCACAAGAACTCACTCTTCCGGATTTCTGTCCGCCATATCAGAGAGAGGGAATGGCATACATTGGATGTACCTTTTAATTTATATTAAAAGGACTTCTGCCTTCCACAAAACAGAAGCTTTATTTGTTAATTTTTATCCAGCTTCCATGGGGTCTAAGGCTTCTTCTTCCATTATAGGAAGATGGATTAGGGCTTGTATTATCACAGCTTATAAGACACAGGGCTTACCACTCCCACCGCGTGTTACAGCCCACTCAACTAGGAGTGTTTCCATTACAGTAGCTTGGAATACTCACTCTTCCATAGACGAAATTTGTAGGGCGGCCACATGGTCCTCCCATACCCTTTCATCCATCACTACAAATTGGATGTGTTCCCTTCAGCGGATGCGGCTTTTGGTCACAGGGTCCTGCAACAGGTCCATTGTGTGCAAGACCCTTAATTACAATCAATTATCACTCACCCTGGGACAGTTAGCTTTGGTAGGTCCCAATCATTGAATTCTCTGCTCCCCACAATGGAGAAAGGACGTTGGTCTTACCAGATATGGTCCTTCTCATTATGAGGAGCAGAGAATCCAAGACCCTCCCTTGGCATTGCATCTCTACTGAGGAGGAGTTAGTATTGTTTTTCAGGTGTTCCAGCTGTTGATCATCATCCTTTGCTGAAAACACTGAGGTGACAGACGGTGTGACAAGCTTTTATACTTGGTCGACTCAATCACGTGATCAGAACAAGAGGCAATTACCCAATCATTGGATTCTCTGCTCCTCACAATGAGAAGGACCATATCAGGTAAGACCAACGTCCTTTTCATTCCTCTCCACTCCTCTGAAGTTCACGAGCTGAGTTCCATGCAATAGGAAGAGTGTCTGTTACTTGCCCCAGTTCCTTTCCATCTAGCAGTTTAAAAGCATGCAAATGCATATAGATTAATAGAGTTTGCTAGGAAAATAACTGCATTCTTAGGCATGTGCACATGACCAAGGAAATTGTCATTGGACAATGCTGTTTCCCTCAGTTAAGAAAAGGAGATGAGCACTATGCCCTAAAGTTGGAGATGACTGACAGGGATACATTTACTTTTTATTTAACATAATGTAACTTACATATAGCAATGTTTTATACTTGGCTCATGCTAACAGAATAATATTTTTAAAAATATTTAATATTTCACAATTGTTCATTTAAAATATGCTTTTTGACATTGCTATTTAATAAGATGTGATTTGGATAAATTCTGGAGAACTCAATTCATTGATATACTGATTGCAAAGGCATGGAATTTCTGCCCATTTGAGTGTTTTTTAAAAATATTTCTCAATTTTTTTATAATCTGAAAATGTATGATTGTAAAGTTGTAAAACATAATTCTTCGGCTTAGAATTGGACTTTGTCAAAAAATCATCTGCAGCAGAATAACAGGGGAAATGCTCAATCCACACATGATTGCTATTGTCCAAAGTTGTACTTTTTCAGCAAGGAGTTCTGATTCCATGAGGTATCTCAGTGGCACCTGATCTTCAAATTGCAGACAAAATCACCAACTATCCCATCTTTGTTAGAGAGCTGGATTGTTGTGTTGTCCTTAAGATGAGTGTTTTTAATCTATTTTTATTTCATATTTTATTTAATGAATAGAATGTTTGTAATGTTCTTTACTGGTTTTACTATTTTTATTGTTTTAAAACATTTAAATTTTTTTAATCATAATATATTTTCTGAATTGTAAGTCACACATTGACTGAGATATGCAGCTACAGAAATCAAAGAGTGAATTGTATTATTTGTTGTTACTTCACTGTATTTTATTAACAAAATGAATTAATCAACTAATAAAAAGAACACCTTTTATTTCAACCTTAATTCATTCTTGTTACACATAGGGCTTGAAGAACCTAATTTCTTTAACTTGACTGAGTTTTGATACATCCTGAGAAGAATTAAGCTGCCACTGGAACAATCACATGCTGCTTATTACACCCTGGCCAGTGAATCAGTTATTACCACCACATGCATACAATATTCATTTTGCAAGCAATTACATAATGATATAAACTTGACCTTTAATGCAAACAGAATATTTATAGCCTCTTTTTTCTTGATTAAATACTTCTGCCAACTGATAAGGTAAATAAAAATACTGTAATGGAGACTTTAGATAAATGAGTGGAGGAGTTTTTATTCTGTTTAAGACTGATTCTCCAGATCCTCCACACTGATACACTGCTCTGCATTTGTCCTGAACAAAATAAAATTGAGTATTTGGGAGCTTTGGGAAAGGTTCATCCAGACCTTAATAAGTTCCAGTTCATTAGCCATGGTGTCTGGAACTGAGAGATACATAGCAAAAGCCCAACATATTGATAGCTCCAAGTTTAAACTTTCAAAGTTGACACCAGTTACAGCATAGAAAGATAAGTAGTGCAAGATTGGAAGATGTGGAGAGACCTGGTCCATAGAAATACTAAGAGTCAGACAGAACTGAATGGATATCATCATCATCATCATCATCATCATCATCATATCATGGGGTCAATGTTTTCCAATGTTACTGCTTTTTAGTGTGATATAATCTAGCAGTTTGAAATATATATACAATTACTTAAATTGTACACAATAGACAATGATTTCTGTAAACACATAATTTGGCTCCCTTTTTATCAGGTTAGTGTCAAGGCACCAGTCTGGAAACTGGGCGAGTGTGAGTTCTAGTCCTGCCACACCAATTTGGTGTTCTTGTCAGAGCAGTGCCTATGTGACCTGGAATTGGTGGACATGTCTTTGATCCCCTTGTCATGGTCAGATCCACAGTCTGGTGGCAATGAGTTTTTCAAGAGGTGAACCTTGGTCCACCCCCCATTGACTAATGGATCCAGATGGGTTTGAGAAGGAACTGGGGGTTATAATTGCAGACATACTGTGCAGTCCAGCTGAGCTCTTAGTCACTGTTTGGAATAGGAAGCTGACTGAGGCTGTGGATAGGATTGCATCCATGCAACCTCTTCACACTCATAGACCTCCCTTGCCCTGTGGTATACAGAGGAACTGAGAGGAATGAAATGCTTGAGGAGATGTCTAGAGTGCCACTGGCGGAAGACAGGATGAACTCAATCGAACACAGGTAAGAGCTGTTACTAAGGCCTATCTTGTGGCAATTCATGTGGCGAAGAGTATATATTTCTCCACACTAATTGCATTTGCAGATAATCACCCAGTGACCCTCTTTAAGGTGAGCCATCTCCTCATGAGAAAGGAAGAGACTGAAGTCCACCTGAAGTGGTGTGCTGAGGAATTCAAATGTGCAGATTTTCTGGAAGACAAAATCACTCGACCACTCCCAGTTAGAGGCTGGCATGATTTTTGGTCCAGTGGAGGCCCCTGAGCCAGGCTGCCTGTCTCAGCGGCGCCATCTTGGCATCACCAATAGGCATCACCAAAATGCATTTTTTGAAGAATAGAAGAAGAAAACACTCTTGTGCTGATTGGGGTAAATAGTTTAGCAATTAGGAACTATCCCCTTAAGGGATTGACTTCTGGAAAATGTAGTTTTACACCATGTGATTCCATTGGTGTTTCTAATTGGCCAGTGGGGCTTTTCAAACTCTAATCTTGCTGCGAGTTTCCCTCCCCTCCTCAAGATTAGCCATTTTGAATCTCCAAACATGCATGGGAAAGAACCTTCTCACCTACACCAAAGGAAGACTTTATACACCTCAGAAGAATCCTTTCAATAACTGTAAGTTTTGTTTGATTGAGAATACCTGGGAAGATAATAAAGCAAGCTATAATTAACCTTTGTGCGTTGAGTTAAAACTACCTGTGAAAAGCAGTCTGTGCGCTTGAAACAGAACACTCTATTTTTGGTGAATTATCTGTAGCAGATTATATGGACTCTCTCTGAACAGAAACAATTGTTTATAGAGCACTTAATTCAGCACTCACCTAAAAATGGGTCTGTTTCACATTATGCCAAGAACACGTAGTGTCTATTGAATATTGAAAATAGCAATGGACACAGGGAAAATAGATCTATGTGCTAATGACATAGTTTGGCATCAGTAAGAATAACTTCTTCAGGAAGGGAATAAATTTTGCCCAAGACCTTCTGAATTCTGAGTCATGTATAAATTGGCTCATATTGATACAATTCTTACAGATTTCTTAAGTTTAGAGTGCAGTGGGAAAAATGAATGCTAAAAGGAACTATCGGTAGTTCTTGAGTTATGAATGTAATGGAGCCTGCCCATTTCATTTATAACCCAAGGATTTGTGGGAGTGAATCTCATACTTTAAATGCAATCAGTCCCTCCTTTTGCCCACACATTCACTAATTGAATGCATGGTTTATTAAGGGCACATGAGGTATTTCAGGGTGGGGAAGGCCATGAGGGGTGTCTAGTGATGGAACAGACCTCCTGCCTAAGACCACCCAAGAACTCCCCAATCCACTGAAATACTGTACCTTGTGCTCCTCACAATTGCTTGCTCCTCCCAACCTGCCATGCCAGGTCACTTATCGTGTGAAGATGTGCAAGCTATCTCCTCTTCAGCCTCTCAGCTGTATGTGTCCCTCCACAACTCCATTTTGGTCTGCACAGGCCTCATCCAGTACTTTGCTACCCCTCTGAAGCTCCATTTTGGCCAGCAAAGTGCAGAATAAAGTGGATTGGAAGGACAAATGTTACAGAGCTCTGCAGTTGTTTGGAAGGGCGAACAACTGCCATAGTGCTGCAGCATTTGTAGTTTTGGGACTTGTTCAGAAACCTAGGGGATGCTTATTCAAATTCAAATTCAAATTTATTGGTCACATACACAGTCATACATGATACGATATGCAGTGAAATGCTTATGCACGGGTAAATTAAGGTATGAAGGAAGGGTGAGGGGTTAGAAAAATAGTTAGGAGTAGTGGGAAGGTGGGAGTTAGATGCAGTCATGGTTCTTGTTGTGGTCCTGAGTGTGCTTGTGGTTTCTGGTTTAGTGTCTGTATTGCTTGTGGAAAGAAGCTTTTCCTCATTCTTTCTGTGTTTGCCTTCAGGGAGCGAAAAC
>JAEANM010011640.1:0-15179 GCA_017656035.1 Myanophis thanlyinensis | reverse complement strand
AGAGAGAGAGAGATTATACATATAAAAAGAAAATTGAGTTTTCAGTGCATTAAAGAAGAAAGCTTGCTAAATATTCCACATTTTTTTCTTCCTTTCAATTGTATGATTATTGGAAATTGCCTGGATAAGCCCCTGCCACTTTCTTGACAAGGTTTTCCAGCAGTGGTCTGCCATTGCTTCCTTCCTAGGGCTGAGAAAATGTGACTGGCCCAAGGTCACCCAGCTAGCTTTGTACCCAAGACGGGGCTATAATTCATGGTCTGATGCCTTCACTGTTTCACTACTACACCAAACTGACTGCCTCCATTTAAGAAACCATTACTCAGATATCACCCCATTCATGGTAAAAATTAATGCTGGAAATGTTCTCCTGACAGCCTCACCCAAATCCTTTTATTTCAGAGGCACAAAGTCTGAAGACCAAGCTTTGGCAAGTAACTAGTCAGATGTCCCCTCCCAACTTTCCTCCCCCTCTGAAACCAATTCCACTGACACATAGCTTGCAATCTACCTTTCTGGAAGCAAGAATCTTTGTTAATTGGCCTCCCATGAGAAGTTCAGCAAGCCCTTGTGTGTGTATGTGCAGCATTCAGAAAGCAAAGCTAAGATGCATTTGCATTGTTTCCATATCCTATCCAAGACTTAGCCCTGTTGCTAACCAAACCATATATGGTACACTGTATTATTTTAATTCCAGGTAGTACTTGTTAAGCCTCTAATAAAGTTTCATTAATAGGGGTGGTGTCAAGTCCAGGAAATCAGAGAGTCCAAGCAGTTCAAGTGAATATAAGAGTCGTGGTGACACAGTGGTTAGAACGCAGGCTACTTCTGCTGACTTCTGTTGCCTGCAATTTGGCAGTTCAAATCTCACCAGGCTCAAGGTAGATTCAACCTTCCTGATCCTTCTGAGGTCAGTAAAATGAGGACTCAGATTGTTGGGGGCAATAGGCTGAGTCTGCAAACCATATAGAGAAGGCTGTAAAGCATGTGAAGCGGTATATAAGTCTAGGTGCTATTGCTATTATATACTAATGCTCTCTACAAGGATCTGAACTACAGGGAGTCCTCAACTTACAACTACAACTGAGCCCAAAGTTTATGTTGTTAAGTGAGAAATTTGTTAAGTGAGTTTCACTCCATTTTACGACTTTTCTTGCCACAGGTCTTAAGTGAATCACTGACGTTGTTAATATTATAATAATAAGATTGTTAAGTGAATCTGGCTTCCCCGTTGACTTTGTTTGTCAGAAGGTTGCAAAAGCGGGATCCCATGACCCCGGAATGCTCCAACCATCATAAACATGAACCAGTTGTCAAGAATCCAAATGTAAATCGGGACCATGGGGATGCTGCAATGGTCATAAGTGTGAAAAATGATCATACGTCACTTTTTTTCAGTGCCGTTGTAACTTTGAAGGATCAGTAAACTGCTGTAAATCAAGGACAAAGCAAACTGACGGTAAATAAAAGTCAACAGAATTCAATCTGGGCTGGACCTAGAGCTCTTACAGGTGCAAAGGGGCTCAAGGCTTATTACATGCTTGACCTCTCCCTCAGGCTCAGCCTGGTCATCTCCTACATGGGGTACTTTATGGATAGTCATCCAGCCACACTAAAACCAATCCTATCAATTCTTTGCTCTTGTAGTGATAAGGAGGGCAGATTCTATCATTAGGCAGAAAAATAATTGTCTCAGGAGAAAGATGTCAATCTCCTCATCTTTTGCTCCAATTCCTGTGGCCATTCCTCTTTCTTAAAGGGTAAGATGTGTGTCCATACCCTGGGAGTCTAATGATCTAGGATGTGATGGAGGACCTTTTCTCACAGTTTGGACTGAAGAGGAATTGCTTCTTACACAATCTGTGTCTGTACATGATACAGAACTGGAGGGGGCAAGTAGGGCCAACTTGTCCTTTGACAGGCTGGGACATCAAAATGAAATCCTTTGGTACCCACCCTTGATACGTAATAGTGCCTTTATTCTACTACTGCTTTTTCCAGTTTGGTTTCAGTAAATGTTTTTTTGTTGTTGTAGTTGTAGAAACACTCATTATCTACTCTGTCTAAACAGAAAAGCAACTTAAAAACACTTGCACAAGAATCCCTTTCCCAACTCACGTTGTGATTCCTCTTTGTAACCATCCATCACATTGTCTCACCTACCACCCTGCATTACTTATAAGGCATTTATCATTTTAATTTGCAATGCAATTCATGATCTGGGTATCATCCATCATTTCTATTTACAGAGGGGAACTGAAACTAGAAGTGACCCATTTAGCCCGGCAGAGACCAAGTCTCAGATTGAGATGTCGCTGCTTGCTGGCAGTTCAAAAGAGACTCCATCTCTTTCTCAGAGGTGGTAAACTGAGGAAGCTAGGGGCAAAACCCAAACAGAGCTGGGGAGGAAGTCTTGCTCTCTGTATATTTTGCAGGAATAGTATTATTAGACTAGAAGACACATCTGATTGTGATGCATAGCTGGTGGGACTAGTTTGCTGCTAAATACCCTTCCACTAGAGATAAAATACTATGGTGCCAATGGAAAAGTTATTGCTGGAATAGCTGTCAAACTGATGGACCTCATCAATATAGACAGCCCGGAGTAAGCTTGCTCTAACGTCTTATCTGCTTAGGACTTCTACCTAGCGTCATATCTGGGAAGGCAGAGGTGAGAGAGAAAAACTCCCATTTGTCAAGTATCATCTTCCCCCCTCCAACTACCCCAGTCCTGCAGCCAATCAGAACAACATGAGCCTTGTGTCTATGGAAATCTACAGATATATTTCTCTAAATCCTTATATAGTGATCTGGAATGAATTATGGTACGTAACAGTATCATACAACTCGGATTGTATTTATGGATGGATGGAAGGAAGGAAGGAAGGAAGGAAGACAATGCAATAAAATCTTCCTTTCAGTTGTTAACCTTCAGTTCAGAACAGGAATCTACATAGGAAATACCTTGATAGGTAGCTATCAAATAGGAAGTATCAAGGAAATACCTTGATAGATGGCTCTCCAGCCAACACATCTAATGCACAGGAACTCATAATCTCACTGTATAATTGTAAAAATAAATCTTTCTTGAGTTAGCTTGACTGCCAGAAACTATATAGACACATTTATTTATTTATGAAATTCATTCCCAGAGCTTCCAGATTCCAGAACAATTCTGGATGGTTACACATAAAAAAGAGAGAGGGGATGTCAAGACATTGATAGAAGTTATTTATATAATTTGTGGAATACCAAGCTTAAATATTGTATCCTGACTCACCAGCTGAGGATTATTTTAAACATGGAATCTGTTT
Source organism: Myanophis thanlyinensis (assembly GCA_017656035.1). Taxonomy (NCBI): domain Eukaryota; kingdom Metazoa; phylum Chordata; class Lepidosauria; order Squamata; family Homalopsidae; genus Myanophis; species Myanophis thanlyinensis. Next base: position 11,865 of record JAEANM010011640.1, on the reverse strand, counting down.
CCCAAGACAACATTCAAAATCCCTATAAATATTGAATATAGAGAACAATAGCATATGTTGCTACAATTATCTTGCAGTTGGAGATATTATCTCAGTTGGAATATTAACTCATATGATTTGATCTTGTTCTATCCATAATTTTCATAGATTTTAAGAATTATTAATAAGGCCCTAGATTGATCATTGTTCAAATTTTAGGTTGTTTTTTTTTCAACAAAGAGGCAAGGAGGAATATTTTTGAGTAATATGGCCCATTTGGGGGAGTTACATAGTTTCCCAACCCAATGTGTTATTATCATGATTATTAATTTTGAAATTGTATTCATTAATATTACATATGTATATATTCTTTTAATTAGTTTGATACTGGTATAAAAACAAAATAATGTTGGTTTTGTGATTGTTTCTCTTCCAATTGTGATTTGCCTTGATAAACAAATTAAAGATCACTCAGGATTTTCATAAAACACTTAAACTGTAGATTCATTATGATCTTTAGGATGTTGGTAATTTAGAGCTTCTGTGCCCATTTGTTTGGTGTGGTTTGTCTTTTTAAATTGGGTTCAGAATATAATGTAAATTTATATGATGTGAAATTATCTGACCACATCAAATTACATCTGGATATCCCAAATATTTCCTAGTTGATGAGATGCAGTCAGCAGCTGCTAGCCTACAAATTAGTATTTAAATTAGTTTATCTAGCTTAGAATATTCCATGAGTAGAACTGGGTTTTGATTGCACTTGTGATGTATTTGCCAAAAAGTATCAGAAATAACTGGACTTGTTCAGTGATCAATAAAATAGAATACTGTGGATGATATGGGCATGTACAAGGCTGGGAATATTTTCTTTCTTTATTTATTTAAAAGGCATTAATAAGCCTCTGTTGACTATGAAGGGCAATGGAAATCAGTATTTCTGGACCCACCTGGTAAGGGTTGATAGCAAATGAAAGCTGCAACTTGGAGTAGAAAATGATAATATTAAGATTTAATATTTAATATTTAAATTGCTCAGCCGATGACACCATCTCCCACCTCCTCCACACATCACTCACTCACCTAGATACCGGAAAGGGGGACTATATTAAATTGCTATTCATGGACTACAGCTCAGCATTTAACACTATAATCCCCTCAACACCAAGCTGGAGAACCTGAGACTCAGCCCACCTCTATGCTGTTAGATCTCCAATTTCCTGACCAGAAGACCACAGAGAGTGAGTTTGGGTGGACAAGTCTCAGCCTCACTCACCCTCAGCACTGGAGCTCTGCAGGGTTATGTTCTGAACCCTCCACTGTACTCATTATACACCCATGACTGTATGGCCACTACCATCATCAAGTTTGCGGATGACACCGTTGTGGTGGGACTGATCAATGAGATGACCTACCTGAAAGAGATTGAGAACCTGGAGAACTGGTGCCAGAAGAACAACCTCCTCCTCAACGTCAGCAAAACAAAGGAGTTGACAGTGGACTTCAGCACAAAAAAGAGAGGAACTATCATAAATGGGAGTCCAGTAAAGAGAGTGGACAGCTTCAAATACCTCGGTGTCCAGATCACGCAGAACCTGTCGTGGTCCTGCCATATCAACACCACAGTGAAAAAGGCTCAGCAGCAACTCTACCGCCTCAGACATCTGAGAGACTTTAAACTGCCCCCCAAAGTACTCAGGAACTTCTATTCGTGCACCATAGAAAGCATCCTGATGGGAAACATCACAACCTAGTTTGGGAACAGCACCACACAGGACAGACGAGCCCTACAAAGGGTGGTGCATTCAGCTGAGCGTATCATCTGCACCAAGCTCCCTGAACTGCACACCATCTACAACAAGCGATGCCTGTCCACAGCCAGGAAGATAGTGAAAGACCCCAGCCATCCCAACAATGGACTGTTCTCCATGATGCGGTCAGGAAAGCGCTTCCGCTCCCTGAAAGCCAAAACAGAAAGACTGAAAAGAAGCTTCTTCCCACAAGCAGATCAATCTCTAAAACACTGTGCATGAAATGGACCTTGCAGCCAACGGACACTATTTTGTCACTGCATTAGTCATTGCATTTTGTATTCTGTATTGTATCTGTCACTGTATTATCCCCTATCTCTTATTCCTTCTCTCTATCCAACCTACTCTCCCTACTTCTACAGTCTACTCTCCTTGCTTTCCTAATATCCTAAGGTCAAGGGCAATTGCCTAAGCATTTCACTACACAGCGTACTGTGTATGACTGTGTACGTGACAAATAAAATTTGAATTTGATTTGAATTTGAATTAACGATGAAATGAAAAGAACAAAAATAGATATGTTGAGTGCTTCTGAAAATAAGAGGAAGAGAAAGGCTTTAAGAGATCTGAATGAAAGCGCCCTGATCGTTGTCAAATGAAACTGATAAATATGTGCACAGAAGTGAAGATTTAGCTTTAATTATGAATGATAGGTCTTAAATGGATGCCGGAAAGGGTAAATTGATGACACTTAAGGTTGCTGTGGGTGTGAGTAAAAATAGAAATTAATGAAATGGTTATAGTTGTATGTTACACTCCACTGAATAGTGATAATTAAAGATTCACAATTTGGCAAAACTGAATGAATGAAGCCCAAGAGAAAAAAAATTCTCATAGATGATTATCAATGGATAGTTGGAAACAAGACAGAAGAGCATAGAAAAAAAATATGTTTGGTCATTCAGAGAAACAAGAATGCATGAGAATAGCGATTGGAGGGTATTTCAATTTTTAAAAAGGCTGCTTGTTTCAAATAAATGGTATCTATGTTTGTAAGCTGCCCAGAGTCTCCTCTGGATGAGATAGGCAGCACATAAATCTAATTAATAAACTACATAAACATAAGCCTATTCATAATGCAATGGAATTAGTTTAAAATCATGTCTAACTTGATTATTTGTAATGAAAGATTGAGATAATTAGTGAAGAATACAAGTGATAAAAAGTTTCTCAATGTGAAATAAATCATTTTTGGAATACTAAGAATAATTTTATTTTTTCTTCCTAGCATTTTCCCGGAAGTGCGCAGGGTCTGCTTTTTTTTTTTTTAAGCCGCCAGATTTGCTTGACCAGTCTGTCACCTGAGCCTGGCCTCATAAACTGAGAGAGTGTGACTGGCCCAAAGTCAGTCAGCTGGCTTTCATGCCTATGGTGGCACTCAAATTTACTGTCTCCCAATTTCTAGTCTTGGGCCATAACCATTTGCCAGGTGCAAACAACCAGAGTCACTCATGAATAGCAATAACTGTATTTTTTACTATCCATAATACAAGAATCTCACCAGATTGCTTGCCTTCCCCTGGGAACAAGCAGATAAGGCTTCGTGGATCTTGGGGGGGAAAGTCACCCTTATGCCACTTGAGGCAGTGCAAGGACTCCAAGCTAGGCCTTTGCTTGACCCCTCCTTCCAGTCTAGCTGGCAGTTTCTCAACATCACTAGACCAAACTAGGCCTCAGTATTAATAATGGACCCTGGGGTAAAAAATGACATGGAAGAAGAGAGGTGATAGAAACTAGATGAGTTTAGAATGACTGCAGAAAGAGAAAATTATGAGTTGTCTATGAAAAATGTTATGAAATAAGATTAATTTCCCCATAGAACGAATAAGAAGTGTGTACTATGATATATTGAATGATTTATATCTTCAATTCTTCTTCAGAAGATGTCATGTATAGGCTCGCTTCTCCCATTTTCTGCCACAACTTCCCTATGAGGTAGCCTTAGCTGCAAGAGAACTTGAATGTGGGTCCCCTTGATGCCATTTCAGCATCTTAAACTCTACTATACAAAGAGAACGATTGTTACAAAAATGAAGTTAGGAGAAAGTTATTATATCAGAAGAAAAAATATAGATAGGAATATTGTCAAAGAGGACATTACTTTTTTAAAAAAAGAGAGAGAGAGAGTGCGGAGTATTTTGGAAATTAAAAAAGTGGTTTTCGGAATAGATGAAAAGGGCTCTAGTAGCTAAAATAAGAATTTGAAAACAAAAGCGATGACATTATTTAGGAAAAATATGAAGTGAGAGAATCTTGGAAGGAATATTTTACAAGTATATGGAATATGCTCATTCAACCAGGTCAACCTGGTTGTCCCAAAGGTGCTTTTACTTTAAAGGCAACTGAACTTTTTGATTTTTCTAAGAGTATTTTACAGATTTTTAGAAGAATGACTGCTCTGTTGAACAGGAGAATTGAGATGAGCAGCGGTTAAGGTACAAGGAAAGAAAACCCTGATGGAATGGAAATAATAAATGCTGTGAGAATGCTGAAAATTTGCAAGGTTTCAGAAACAAAATGTTAAGTAGAAAAAGGTTGGAACTTGGTTGTAACTCCAGAAAAAGATGGGAAATGATCTGAAAATATTTGTTTGTCCAATCATTTGGATCAGCGAAACATGTTCTGTGTGGTTTTGCCCTTAAAGAAGCACAGAAACTTCAGCTTGTACTGAATACAGACTATACAGGTAGTTCTCAACTTACATCCATTTGTTTAGTGACCGATCAAAGTTACAATAGGGCTCCAAAAAGTGACTTACAATTGATCCTCACATTTACAACTGTTGTAACATCCCCACAATCAGGTAATCAAAATTCTGTCACTTGACAACTGACCTGTATTTATGACGGTTGCAGAATCCCAGGTTAATGTGATTGCCATTTGCGAATTTCCCAGCCAGCTTCCTACAGTAGGAAGTAGGAAGTAGGAAGTGAAGCCAGATTTGTTAAAGGACTACACCAATCACTTAACAACTGCAATGATTCACTTAACAACCATGGCAAAAAAGCTTGTAAAATTGGGCAATGTTGCTTAGCAATGGAAATTCTCTGTTGTGGTTGTTAAGTTGAGGACTATCTGCAGGAGAAGCATGCTATTTCAAAATTATATCTGTTTTTAACCACTGCACTGGTTGTCTGGGCCAATCTCAAAGTACTTGTATAAAGTCCACGTCAGGGGTGTCAAACCCGATTTCATTGAGGGCTGCATCAGAATTGTGTTTGACCTCAGGGTGTTTGACCTGTGGTGGCCCGAGCAGTCTGCCAGTAAAAATGGGCTCCTGAGCTCCGTTTTCAGCTGCCACGGCCTCCTGCAACCATGGCATGCCCACCCCCCAGCTCCATTTTCACTGGCAGAGGGTTGCAGGAGACTCTGACAGCCGAAAACAGAGCTTTGGAGCCTGATTTCGCTGGCAGAAGGGCCAGTCCTTCACTTTTTCCAGGGTGACCCCATGGACCAGATTTAAGCACCTCATAGATCAGATCTGGCCCCTGGGCCTCTACATGATTTGGCATTGGGCATTATCACATGACTCTGCCCATCCTGTCTGCCTGTCTAAGGGAAGGTCAAGAGGGAATTGCTCACCATATCCTCTGTCGTTCTTTTCATCATGGAATACGTTCCCTCAAACGTAACTTGGCCCCCTTCTCTTTCTTTAGGTGTTCTGGAAGGCATCAAAAACTAGAGTTTTCAAATAGATTTTTGGCTCCTAGGAGTAAACATCCGGAAATCCTTTAGTTACACTGCTAGTTATTGTATATTTTAATCTGATTTGAGGGGTTATTTCTATTGCTAGTTTTTGCGTGATGGCTTTATTGCACATTACCCCAAATCAGTTGATTTGGGCAGCACAGAAAGGTTATACTGTAAATGAATGAATAAATAATTCATAATTATTTATGAATTCCAATACCGAATACGATAAGCAATTTGTAAATCAGGGCAGGTCTTCCATGCAGGCATAATGTTATTTTGAGCCTTACGCTAGCATGCAGTTTAACTAATGCATTTTACATCCATTTCAACCTCCACCATTTTCAAGGGCAGCCCCACACAGAAGGGAATGTAACCCAGGCACAGCTAGCTCTCCGTCTCCAAATTTGACTTGTTCAAGATGGATCAATCCAGAGATGTCAAGAGCTTTATCTCTGCCATTTTCAGGAAAATGCATCTCCACCCCAAGCGGTTTCAAACCCCCACCCCTTGTCTTGATTTAATGCCAGCTTCTCCTCCCTCACCCAACTCATTATTAAAGGTAAGCAGCATTTAAAGATATTTATGGCTTCCTTGGATCCAGATGGTATGGAACAATTCAGCTGGATGCTATCTTTGTGATGGCACTCCACTCCAAAACTCCAGATGGTCTCACAGTTGTTTCATAGAGATGTTGAATCAAAGAAGGGAGGGGGCTAGAACAGCATGGGACACATAGAACAATGATTCATATGTTGAGGAGTTTGTCTCCTAGCATCACAGTCTAGACCAGGGTTGGGCAATTACGGCTCCTTCACGACTCGTGGACTTCAACTCCCAGAACCAGCATGGCTGGCTCAAGAATTCTGGGAGTTGAAGTCCACAAGTCGTGAAGGAGTCATAATTGCCCACCCCTGGTCTAGACCAGTGTTTCTCAACCTTGCGACTTTAAAATGTTTGGACTTCAACTCATGGAATTCCAAACAACGTTTGAAGTCCAAACATCTTGAAGTCGCCACAGTTGAGAAACACTGGTCTAGACATAATCCAGAATGATCAGATCAAAAAGTTACCAACCTTGACAGATGATATCAAAAGGCTCAATACTCAGCTAGGTTATCAAAAGGCTCAATACTCAGCTAGGTATGTGCATGAACACCACTGTCCTGTTGCAAGCATTACATTTTTTTTCTTCAGTCAGCTTCCATATGTGGATAAGTCATCTTGTCCTTCTGGGGAACGATAATGTCTTGGGCCCGAGATATAATTATTCCAGCTTCTTAATGAAAAATCACAGCTGGAAGATTCTACAGGGTGTTAGCATGAACATTTATTTCATGGGGATAAGAAAAGGATAAAATGTGGCTCAGAGTTTCCACAGAGAAGTCAAGAGGATGCTGGCTGTGAAGTACTGATAGAGTAAAGGGTCTATTATTTTCCCTTCCCCCCCCCCCCCATTCTGCTCTTATATTAATGATTATCTTGGGACGCTATACATAAAATTATTTGAGAATGAGAGACAGACAGACACAGACAGCAGGGTGGATAAAAATCGATGATTTAAAAAATAAAAAAATCAAATTTTTTAAAATTTAAATCAGATTTTTTAAATCAAATTTATTTTAATAAAATGCTTCTGGAGTAAAAATATATCTAAAGATAGTTTTCTTTTTAAGATACATTAATAATTTAGTTTATTCATCATGCAATGGAGCTTATTTATGTAGCATGAGGCTATATATTCTGCACTATTAGGGCTATTGGCGAATCAACAGTGGGTCAGAGATGACAGTTGCTCTTCAAAAATTATGAATTAAATTGAGTTGATTTAAATCAGGCCTTTTTACTAGTGATTTAAATCATGATTTAGATCGACTTGATTTAGATCAAAGCCACCCTGAGAGACAGTAATATAAACTTGGCTTGCTTGTGCTATATTTATGGAGAAAATATCTTGCTACAATCTTGTTTCCATCATGGGAAGGCAAAACATCGCTTCACTCAATTAAAATGACAACAACAATTTTTCATTCTTGTAACTAAGGCAATTGAGAGTTATGCTACTCCAAAGCCACAGGTAAATAAAAACAAAACTAATGATAACCAAAACATAATCTAATGATATATATTGTTGGAAGAAATATCCATCTGGGTTCAGTTCCAAGTGGGGAGAAAGACACTGGAAACATGGAGGCTATTTGGAAGGATGATTTATTGGTGGAGTAGGACCTCATGGTTTGAGGTCCTACCTGGGTGTAAAAAAAGGGAAGGCATGGCTGAGAGACAGAGATTTTATACCCTCTCTTGGGCTATGACCTCGCTTCCTGTTCCTGTGGCAAGAGCAAGTATCCTGATTGGTTGCAGACTCCCATGTGGCCATGGGCCATGATTCAAATTTGGTTCAAGCTTTTGGGCTTTGTTTGTGCCTTGTGGTGAGTTGGGTAATCCCACCATGTCCTGAGGGTGAAGGTCTTTTGTGTTGTAGATAAAGCTAGCCCAGCTATTGTGTGGCAGATAGGTTGGCACCAAAATAGCTACTGCTATTAACAAAGGTGGGGGCTGCTTTCCAAGAGCATGTTTCTCCTTTAGGGCAATATATTCTGCCTTTTTAATATTTCCTAAAATATTTCATTCTTCTAGGAGAGGGGTGGGTGCTAACTTCCTACAATATTATACATTTAATTTCTGTGGATGTCAACAACTCCCAGACCTGAGAAGTAAACAAGCCAGCAATCAAATCTTAAAAATGTTCACTTCACATCATACGACCTGCAGTTAAGATGACCATTCCTGAATCACTGAAAGAAACAAATCAAAGCTAATATTAATTTAGACTGCCGCAAAAAAAAATTTTTTTTTGCATTCGCAATTCCTGCCACAGTGATGTGTACGAAACTAAAACAAGCTCACATCTACTAATAACAAAATAATGGTAAACTAAAGGCAGAATAAACATCTTTTCAAACCTATGGCTACATCACTAGATAGAATGAGTGCATGAGGATAAATGGGGAAAAAATCTTTTTTCTGAGTTTAATAGAATCTCAATAGTATTAACTGAAGTCATAAAAAGGAAAGTGTCCAAACTTCTGGAAAAGTTTCTGGATCTCATGACCGATTTACCCAGGCTGAACTTAGTTAGTGCTGTCCTACTTCTCTCCTTACTAACCCCATCAATACCTTAAAATAGCTGGATTGAGAGATTGCACAATAATGTTTTTGATGTGCATCTTAGGTTAAGGAAGAAGATGATAATGACAACATCATCACACCACATTACACCTTTAGCTGATGGCAAAAGACATCTTAAACATCAGATCCCATCTGGACTGTATTCCTAGCATCACCCTGACCAATTCCAGAACAATCTATCTCCTTAAGATTTTGGCAACAACCTACCTGTCTTCTTCTGCAAATAAAGTGACTTTGACATTAACCCAGAGGGGAATCTAATTTCTGAGTCATGTAACAGCAGGAGGTGATGGAGTCAATCAAGCAAGGTAGGCCACCACAGAGCCATCTCCCTGGGATACTAATTGCAAAAGGACATTGGACTTCATTGCCGAGAGACCTGGGCTAAAAATTGGGACTAAAGGCATTTCCATATAATGTGTATGGCATATTCCTTTGATGATTCGCATGTTTAAATTTGGCATGTTTCTACATTTTACAGGAAGGATGCCCTTCCTGATGCAACCCTCTCTATTTATCCGGACTTGGGACCGACACAGAAGTCACTGGCTTGCAACCCCTGTGGCTAGATGCTGTATGGGTTAGAGACTGTAGCAGTGAGGAAAAGAGAAGAGTCAGAGATGAAGGTAGCAGAGATGAGGATTATGAGGTTCTCTCTAGGAGTGACCAGGATGGACAGGATTAGGAATGAGCACATCAGAGGGACAACTCAGGTCGGCTGTTTTGGGGACAAGGTCAGAGAGGCCAGATTGAGATGGTCTGGACATGTGCAGAGGAGAGAGAGTGGTTATATTGGTAGAAGGATGTTGGAGATGGAGCTGCCAGGCAAGAGGTCAAGAGGAAGGCCAAAGAGGAGATATATGGATGTGCTAAAAGAAGACATGAAGTTAATTAGGGTGAAAATAGAGGATGTTGAAGATAGAGTTAGGTGGAAACAGATGATTCGCTGTGGCGACCCCTAATGGGAACAGCTGAAAGAAGAAGAAGTTTATGGCATATTCCTTTGGGGAAAGTGGCACCATTCATAATGTTTTGGGTCATAATGTGATGAGGTCCCCAAAACTGTCAATTCACACAACTTTCTTCAGCAGCTAGATTTGTTAAGAACAGATTTTTAGGATTTGTCTGGATTTCCTTTAATTTGGCATTGAGAGGTGTCTATTAAAATCAGGCAAAACTCAAAAACTCTCAATAAGTTATATATTGGTCTTTCCCATTTCAGTGTCTTCTAAATTGTGTGATACTTCAACTCCCACAATTCTCACCCATCACAAACTATCAATAGTGCTCTAAGTCCAACACTGATTGAAATAAATATTTACAAAGCAATGAGAACAATTATGAAAACAGTAAGTAACAAACAGGGCAAAACAAAGTGAAGTAGATTAGAATGGTTGAAAAAAAATGGCATTACAGAAAACTCAATTGTGTTTTTATAACATCCCATTTCAGTCTAGGGCATGCTGGGTGAACCCAGAAAATTGAATTAGCTGAATAAACTGTGATGCAGTTAATCATGTAATCAAGAGTAAAATGTCAAGCAAAGGTAACCAGTGAATTAAAATTTAAAATATTCCAGCAGATTTCCGCAAACCAAAGACAAAAGAGCATGCAAGTATTCCTCATCAATCAGAAATATGTCATCAGTGGTATCAGTCAACCTGCTATCCTGAGGATTGCTTGAAAATACCCACCGTCTCATCGAAAAAAATGAAAATAAAAGATAGGTGGTCTTGACACAAATAAGACAGACTAAGCATCACGCCAAACTCTTGTGTCTCCTAGCTAATCCCTGGAATGGGGCAGAGACACAGGAGCAATTGAGCTGTCAATTAAAGCGAAGGTCTTTAGGTCTGGAGAGGGAAGCTTTTAAAATAAGGCCAAGATTGAACGGATAATTGTGTGGCTTACAGAAAGAGAGATAAAAAGATATTGCTCAATTTTTGATGTTGAGTATTTAAGAAAAACTGCACAGAGAGCAATCACATATGCACAATGATGCAAACTAAACTGTCAGGGAGCTTACTTCCAACACTGTACTGTGCAAACCGATGTTTAAAACCAAAATTGTCAGTAAAAGCGGGTCATTGTTGGAAAGGAGCCATTCAACTCAGTCAAAGGATCCACAAGGATTTGGCTTATCAATGACTGCAAAATAATATCCTCGATCCTATAGAATTCTAGAGAGACTCCCCGAGGGGGGCGGTATAAATAAAGCCTGTGAACTATGAATGAGCTTCTTAATTGAATCATCTGCAAAAACTATTCTCGAAAGTATTCCACATCTTTCTGTTTATGCCAATACTCAAAAGCAGCTTACAACTACTTTAAATACTTTTCCTAGATGCAGGAGATGGATGGAAAGGGTAACCTCTGTTTTCTCTTCACCTTCGTCAAATTGTGTCCTGAAGTATCCTGCCCCCAATCTTATTTTGAAGGCGATACCAATACAATTAGAATTTTGTCCTTAATAATTACATTTGCTCAGGTCTAAATTCCTAAATTCCTAAAGCCTATGTCTATAGGAAAGGAAATCTACCTCTTTTATGGGTAACTGTTTCTGTGTCAAACAGCTCTTACTGTTGAATAATTTTACTAGATTTTGTTGGGATCTGCCTTTCTGTAACTTAATGCTTTATTGCATTTTCTTCGCTCTGAAATGAGTGGGGACAGATTTTAACCTTCCTTTATTGGACAAGCTTGGAGGTCTTTAAGGAATGGCATCATAGCCCCCTCAAAGATAAATGTTTCTTTCCATCTCCCTTCACAAGACTTAGAAGTTAGAAATGTCTATAGAGATTCTCAGTCACCTGGGTCATGACTGTCCGAAAGATGCTTTTTCAAGAGTCAACTGAATTTCTTGTCTTTCCTTGAAGAAGTTTGGCTTCTCATCCAAGAAACTTCTTGGATGAGAAATGAAACATCTTCAGGAAAAACAAAAGTCCAGTTGACTCTTAACCCTTTAGAACAGACATGGGTAAACTACGGCCCGCGGGCCACATCCAGCCCGTTGGGTTTTTTAATCTGGCCCACTGAACTAGTTACTAGCAGAAGAAAAGTCCCAGAAGAAAACTTTTTCTTTTTTTTCTCCGCGGTAGAAAAAAAAGAGAGACAGAGAATCTGGGAAGCTGATTTCGCTGAAGGGTCTGATACAATTCCTATGTTATCTGAAACACTTCCTTATTCATGA
>JAEANM010011639.1:0-15179 GCA_017656035.1 Myanophis thanlyinensis | reverse complement strand
TCCTCCTCCTCCGTCGCTCGGCGGGGCGGGGCCTATTGCGGGGGGGGGACACACACAGGGGGGTTGTCAGCCGGGCGGGGGGGCTCCGTGGGGGGGGCGCGCGCAAGGGGAGGGGTCTGGGACCCCCCTCGCTCCTCCTCCCTCCCTCCCTCCCTCCCTCCCTTCCAGCCTCGGCGGGGCCTGTCCGAGCCGGGCTGCCCCTGGCGCTGCCTGCGTTCCGCTCGCCCTCCGCCATCTTGGCGAGCGCTCCTCGCCCCTCCGCGGCCGAGAGCCGGCGCGGACCCCCGACACCCCTCCGCCGTCTCCGCCTCACCGCCGCCCTCTCCGCCGGGGGGTTCCGGGGGCTCCGTCGGCGGCTCCGGTTTCCGTTCCGGCACCCGCGAAGACGCCATGGCCGCTTCTCTCGCCCGGCGGAAGGATTCGGCCACCTGGACCTCCCCGTCGAGGACGTCCGTGCAGCCGGAACTACTTTTGTGCGGAGCGTGAGACGACGCGCTTCTACGCTCGGATCTACTTTTCGTCGGCTTCCGCGGACGCTTCGTCGGTCTTTGCCGCGTGCGTGCGTGCGTGCGTGAGGGGCGGGGCCGCCGCGGAGGAGGAGGGAGGAGGGGGCGGGGCCGGAGTGGGTGGCGGTTGCGAGGCTGGCCGTAAACCATGATGGTTTGTGCGAAACTCTGGTCTAAAGACGGGCCGTCTGGGCAAGTTTGCCGCCGGGAGGGCGAAGCAGAGGAAGCCGTCGCGGGGCTCGATCCGGGCGAGCCTTCTGCAGTCGCTCTGCTTTGCCCACCGCGGTTTGCCAACAATCGTGGCTTCTTTCAAAAACTCCCGTTGAGCAAACCGTGGTTAGTCCCGGCGCGGGGAACGGGAGAGAAAGAAGATGCCTCCGATGGGCGAAGCGCCGCCCAGCTCAGCCCCCAGGCTCTGGGTCAGGCGGGGGGGGGGGGGGGCTTGGGGGCGGAGGCTCCGGTTGGGGCTGCAGGGCGGCTGGGATGGGGCGGGGGCTGCTTTGGGGGGGGGCACCTCCCCCCCCCTCCCTCCCTCCCTCCCCCCCGTTGAGCCTGTTGTGGCTGATGGGTCCGGGTGTCCCTGGGCGCCGCTCGGAGGAGGGGAAGCGGCCCTTTGGGCGAGGGGCTCCGCTGCCGCCCCCCTCGGCCCCCCTGCGGAAGACCCCCAAGGGGAAGGAAGCCACTCGGGGGGGGGCGCCAAAACTGGGCAGGAGCTCCGCGGTGCCCCCCCCCCGCCCCTCACTCAGCGGTGCCCTTCCTTCCCCGGGGCGCTGGGTGCGGGCGGAGGGTGCAGCGGGGCCCGACCCCCTCCCCGAGCCGGCCACAGCTTCCGCTTGCCCTGTATTGGTTGCCTTATTAGGAGCCCCCGGAGCCGCTGCCCTCCCGGGCCGAGGGGGGCTGGCTCATCCCGGGCCTTGCTTCATCCGAGGTTGCACAAAGCTGCCAGGAACAGTCCGGCTCTCCCCCCCCCGCCCTTGCTTCATACTTTCTCCAGCCCCCCCCCCTCCGAGGGGTGGGGGGGGCTGCGACCACTAAGGGGAAAGGGGTCTTGCAAGTCCTGAAGCAATTGCGGGGTTAACTGGGTGTCACCCCCCCTTCCGGGAACACTCCCCCCCTCTGAGTGGTTTGCTTAGGACAGGGAGGGGCCCTCCTGGAGCCTCTGGCTGCATTTTTAATATTTTGGGAACACACAACTCTGTCTGCACAAAGGAGGGGGGGGAGGCATTTTTGTTTCCTTTGGGGCTGGGGGGGGGGAAGGGAGTTGGCTAGGTTTTCCCGATTGTGCGTTTCTCACCAAGGTTGGTTCTGCTGGGATTTACCTCCCCAGAGCAGAAAATGGTTCACAGGGGAGGGGGCCCCCCTGGAGGACCCGGGACTGCAAAGAAGGGTTTGGGGACCTTTCCCTTGGCATCAGTGGGGAACCCGTGTCGCTGAGAACATTTGAAGGCCACGTGTGGCATCAGTCCCAAAGGGGCCGACTTAGACGTGTGGGCCACTGAAGGAAGGGATGCCCCCCCCAAAGTCTTGGGGAGACCGAAAGCATGCTGTTGGTGTAATAATCCAGGTTACGAAGCCACCCCCCCCCCCCAACTTCCTGGCAGGTCCCTGATCTGAGTTGAGTTGCCTCAGTTTCCCCATCAGGCAGGGAAGGTCCCTCTGGGCTCTTGTGCCTGGCCAGGGCTCAGGAGGTGAGCCGAGGGCAGCTCCAGGCACAGAGCTGGGGAAGGGGAAGAGCCATGCCTTCAGGGCTGGTCTTGACCGCCCAGCCACCTCCCCTCTTCCTAGCTGCTCTGAGGCTTCTGGCCCCCTGCCAGAGGGGCTCAGAGGGGCTGATTCATCCCTCAGGTCCATTTGCAACACAGCTCTGCAAAAACAAGCCAGAAGGCCAGCAGGGCTGCAGCCAGGAAGACCCCAGCTGGGTTGAGGTGTCCCCTGCAGCCTTGCCAGGAACCCTTGGAGCCAGCTGACCCCGAAGCCCTGGGCGGCGGCTGGGTGAGGCCCGGCACTGGCTGTGCCCCACCCAACCGGAGAGGTGAATATCTGACACCCCGCCCCTTTGACACAAAGGGCAGGTGCTGAGCAGAGGGCAAGCCCACCTGGTGAGGGGAGCACCACCAGGCTGGGTTGCTCTGTGATGCTGGGGGTGGGTGCAGCTGCCAGCTCTGGGGTGCGGTTGATCCCTGCTGCCCCATCTCTGCCCCATTAAGGCCAGCTCAGAAGGGGGCCTTAGACTTGACCGTTGAATGGGACGGGTATCCTCCCAGTGCAGCCCCAGAGAAGGAGTGTTGGGCAGGGAAGCCACCCTAGACTTTTACCACACGTGCCCTACAAGTTCTACCTGGAGTGCTGGTTTGTGGGATCCAAAATATAATGAACAGCATAATCAGATTTAAGCAGGAATAGTCCCCGTACATGGATGTCTAGTATATACATTGCAAATTATTAAAAGTGCAAAAAGAGGAACTTGCAAACGGAATAATTTCATTTTTGCTGTTCTGTTTCGTCTACTCTTGTTTTTGTCTTAACTTCAATTTCAATTCAGTCTTTTATTGTCAATGCACAGTGTGCAGAGAAATTGAATGAGCCTCCATCGGTACAACCATACAAAGCACAGAAACACAGAATACATTCAGATACAGAATACTTCTCCAAACTTATAAACAAATCCCTAACCCCAGGAAATGCCCGGGCTGGCACATTTCCACATACATTTCCACAGAGAGAGAGAGAGAGAGAGAGAGAGAGTGACAAACAGAATAATAATAAAACAATTGTACTAAAATTCTGAAAGTCTTCAAAAAGCTGCTTCCTGAAGCCAGAAGGACTTCCTTCATTGCTCAATACACGGTTATTCCTTGACTTACGAACACAATTGAGCCCAACACTCCTGTTGCTAAGCAAGACAGTCATTCTGGGAGTTTTGCCCCATTTTACGACCTTCCTTGCCATCGTTAAGTTAGTAACAAGGTTGTTAAATGAGTCTGGCTTCCCCATTGACTTTGCTTGTCAGGAGGTCACAAAAGGGGATTATGTGACTCCCCAGGACACTGACCGCCATAAATATGAACCGGTTGCTAAGCATGTGAAGTTTGATCACGTGACTACGTTGATACTGTGGAAGTTGTGTGAAAACCGGTCCGGAGTGCCATTTTCTCAGAGCCCTGGTGACTTTGAAGGGTCCATAAGCAGCTGTGGTCGGGAGGGCCAGCCGCCTCCTTTGCTGAGGGTGGCATTGCCAGAAGGGCATCCATGGGTACTTCGCCCCACGTGTGTCGATGGCGTGTCCTGCCCTGCAGGGAGAGGCACAACTAAGCAAAGTTTCTGCCTGCTGTTGGGGAAGAAGCCGGTGCCACAACCCCTGTCCCTCCCGGCCCTGGCACTCGCCCACCACGGTCCCCCTCCTGGCTCCTTGGCTGTGGTGGCAAGGGCAGCCGCTGAGACAGAGGGCAGGTGGGCTACGCTGCTGGGGATGAGCAGGAGCCCTTGTAGGGCCCTGACTCCATCCAGCCTGGCCCCTCCCTGCCTTCATCCCCCTCGGGGTGGGGGGGGGAACTGCGGACTGGCGCTGCTTTGCTGCTCCCCTCCTGGCTGAGCCCTACCCCCAGCAGTCTTGCCAGTCTCTTCCCCACCTCTCCCCCTCCCCAACAGGACTTTGGGAGTCTTCACAAGGGGGCCCCCTGGGGGGGCTCTGCCCTGTGCTCCTAAGGGGGAGACACGCCAACCCACCCCAAGGGTCTACTGAGGTCCCTTGGTGCAGGGCGCACTTAACCCATTCACCAGCAATGGAGGACCGAGGGCTGCGAGGGTTCGATGCTCTCTGCTGCTCAGGGACCCACCCACCCCGAAGAAAGGGGGAGCGCAGGAGCTCCCTCCCCTGGAACAACCTGCCAGCCACTCTGGGATAACATTTTTGTGTCGGCAACTCACAATGGAAGTCCTCCCCTCTGACCCCCCCCCCCCCACTCTGCCTGGTGGGCTTCTCCTCCTTCATCCCCTTTGGCCTTCGGGGCTTTCTGTGGATGGGATCAGAGTGGGCTAGTTGGGACGAGGCCCCCACCGGTGGGCTTAGTTCTTTTCCCAGCCCTGGCTGCGAATTGGAGGCGTTGGGGAAGCACCTGCTTGGTTCTAGCCTCTCTCCTACCTGCACCCGGACCTCCCACCCATGGGTGGCAGGGTGGGACTGTCCCACTTGCAAGCTGCCACAAGACCATGACAACCGGGCGGAGGATCAACATCGGTGCAGCCACCAGTTCCGCCTTCTCATCCCCACCAACCATGCATGATGCCTCCCAGCAAGTCAAGTCAAGTCAATTCAAGTCTAGGTTTTATTGACATTTCAACAATATACAGTACAGTACACAGTGAAAAAAAACGTTTCCTAGGACCAAGGTGCTACATCAGACAACATAGATAAAAAGGAAAAAGAGCAGGATGCAGAACTACACATAACTCTAAAACTAAAACCTTAGAAAGAAGCTAAATACACCAGTATTTATGGTTCAAGTTTCTTTGTGTTGAGGTGTCTGATGGCTTCTGGAAAGAAACTGTTACACAGTCTGGATGTATAGCCCAAATGCTTCTGTGCCTCTTTCCAGATGGCAGGACAGTAAAAAGTGTGTATGAGGGGTGTGTGTGGTCAGCCACAATGTTTTTGGTTTACGGATGCAGGGAAGAATAACCCCTATGATCTCCGCCGTCCTCACTATTCGCTGTAGTGTCTTGCGATCCAAAATGGTGCAATTCCCAAACCAGACGGTGATGCAGCTGCTCAGAGTGCTCTCGAGGGTCCCTCTGTAGAAGGTTGTGAGGATGTGTGGTGGAAGCTGTGCCTTCCTCAGTTTCCTCAGAAAGTAAAGATGCTGCTGGGCCTTCCTGGTTATGGAACCCGTGTTGAGGGACCAGGTGAGATTCTCTGCCAGGTGAACACCAAAGAATTTGGTGCTGTCTTCAAACTCCATAGAGGAGCCGTTGATATTCAGCGCAGGATTGGTCGCAGCAGGAAGGAGCGGTTCCCCGGCTGCTTGTAAAGTGCAACGGTGTCCCGCTTTGCTCTGCCGCCGGGCCACAGTGGCGGGTGCAATTCTCGGCTCTGTTTGGGGCCCGAATAAAGGACGCTTCGCCCAAATGCTCCAGTAAACTGTCAAAGTGGACAGCGGTCCGGGGGTCTCCGGGTGGTGGTGGGAAGAACCGAGTGCCTGCGCTGGAGAAGGGCCCTTCCTTGCCCTTCTTGTCTGTGCTGGCCAGTTTCAAAGCTGCCCACCGGCTCTTTCATATGTGGGAGGCCAGGTGGACCTCCCCAGGGGAGAATAAACTGCAGCTGGAGGGTCCCTTTTTCCAAAGCCCAAGGGCTCAGCCGGGCTCTGGGAAAGGATGAGGCTCGGTCCGTTTTCTCCTAGGGTGTCTCTGGGTGACCCTTGGCTAAAGCAGGGGGCAGGTAACCAAGGGGAAGGATGGTGCCTGAGGCCAGGAGGGCCAACTGGAGCTTCTGAGCTCTTCTTCAGGGAGAGCACCTGGAAGAAAGCGGGTGGGAGGGGAGGCAAGGGGTCTGACCAGCCTGGGGCACCACCAGGGTCTTGGACCACAGCAGCTTGTCTGCCCTAGGGCAGCCCAAAGCTTCAGGTGGTGGGGGCTCCTGCATGTCCCACCCTCCTTCTGGATGTCCTCTTTGCCCGCTGATGGAACCCTGCGGAGGGATGGACCTCCTTGGGAGGGGACTTTGTGGTCATTTCTGGAAGGATGTGTGAACTTCATAATTGTACACGCACACACACACACATAGTTGCAACCTAGTGAAACCCTGAGAACCAGGCATTTGTCATGCTTTGTGTGAACAAGGCTAGCCCTCGCACCCAGGACAGGGTTGATTTGTTTGTGGGCCCCATAAACCCTGCAAATAAATTGTCCAAGGAGCTCCCCCCCCCCATTATTTTCGATAGGTTGAAAAAAGAGCTGTCCATCAATGCCCCCTTCCCACATACACACACTGGCTGGTCGTGGCAAAGTCCTCGATTTTGTTTAGTAATTTACAATGACATTCATTGCCCAGGTTTGTCCAGCTGAGTGCCCAGGGTGGCACCCAGGAGGGCCGGGCTTCCCCTTCGGCCACCGGTCCCTTTCCACTCGGGTGTTTCTTTTCCTGGTTTTGGTTTGGCAGATCCCTTTGATTCTGCAGGTGTTCCCTGAATGCCAGCAGGGGTGCGGAAACTAACAAAGGGGGAAGAGAGCATGACGGCATGGCCCTTGGTTGCGGTTGCGAGGAGGAGGAGGCTGCAGTCATTCCTCATGGATTGGGTCAGGCTGACCAGGGCTGGGAGTGGCCTGGAGTCGCAGCTGGAGAGCAAGAAACCAGCCCCTCTGCTGGCAACTGATCCCCAGGGCCTAAGATTACAGCTTTCTGGACACCAAATTGGGGCCTCCGATGCTCCTTTATGGCATGACAGCCAGTTTGATCTAATGATGAAGGTCCAAAATTAGAAGTGAGGAGGCTGCGAGTTCTAGTCCTGCCTTCCATAAAAAGAGACAAGTGGGTGACTTTGGGTCAGCCCCGGGAAGACGATGACAAGGGCCAGCACTTCTAAAAGAGCGGCTGAGAAAACTGGATGGACTCGTCCAGGGAGTCACCGAGTCAAGTGTGACTTAAAGGTGCTGTCCCAGAAAGTGACCAGATTTATAAATGGAATATTTTATTACTTCTAAAATTAGGTTTGTGGTCGTAAGTTGAGGCCCAGCTGTAGCCTTTGTGTGTGTGGGTTTGTGTTACCTCTTGTATTTGCTGTTCAGGTTACAACTACAATTTGGGATCAGGATTTCCATTGCAAATCCAGGCAGTTGTTAAATGAGTCACGGCTGATTTTGCAACCTCTTTTGCCACGGTTGTTAAACAAATCACACAGTCACTAAGCAAATCAGGCTCTTTCCACCCCTCCCCCTTGGTTTTGTCTATTGGAAGGTGGCTGGGAAGGTTGCAGAGGGCGGATCCGACCCTCCAAGTGATGGAAATGCAGGCGGTTGGCTGGCTGAAGTTCGATCACGTCACCCCAGGGATCCTGCAACCGTCGTTACATGCGAGGACTATTCGTAAGCCACTTCTCCCAGTGTGGTTGCAGCTTTGAACAGTTGCTGAGCACATGGTTGTATCATCACTGCATGGGGAAGATCCCTATCCAGATGGTCCTCGACAAAATGGTTCATTTAGTAACAGTTCAAAGTTACAACACTGAAAAAAGGGACTTATGACCATGTTTTACACTTACCACCACGTTTGCGGCATCCCCGTGGTCACGTGACCTACATTCAGATGCCGGGAAACTGACTCGTACTTATGACAGTCTCAGTGTCCTGGGGTCACATGATCCCCTTTTGCGACTTCTGACAAGCAAAGTCAATGGGAGAAGCCAGATTTGCTTAGAGACTATATCAACTGCAAGGGTTCACTTAACAACTGTGGTAAAGAAGGTTGTAAAAGGGGGCAAAAGTAACTTCAAATGTCTCACTTAACCATGGAAATTTGGGGCGCACTTGTGGTCGTGAGTCGAGGACTTCTTCCCTGTTTAGCATTTCCATTTTACCACCAATACGCACGAGTGGGGAAGGGCTTGGGAGGGCATCTGTGATGGGGGAGGGGCATGGAGGGAGAAGGACCCCAACAACGGTACTTTGATGCACAGGCAGCCCCTCTGCCGCCATTTTGTGAGGGCACCCGCGGTAGTGCCATGATAGGTCCGATCGCACCCAGTTGGAGACGGGAGGCCAGATGGGCTGCCCAGGCTGTTCCCGACGGCTGAGGCTGGTCCCTGCAAGCCTGAGCAGGCCTGTCCCCTCCTGCCCCCAGAGGAGGGGGTGTGGGGGGAATCCCCCATGAGCACTCGTGTGTCAAAGGCCCTGCCGTGACTCAGAGGCTAGTGGTGGCTTACTTCCCACGGGGCTCTTCCCTTTTCTCCGATGAGAGCCTGCCTACTCACTCAAGGCCTGGGGAGGGGGGCAGGGGGGATGAGGCTGCATCCCTTGTCTTGGGTCACTGGGGTCTCCACCACAAATGGCCCGGTGGGTGGGCTTCCAATCCCCCCTCTCCGAGAACAACCTCTCTCCAGCCCTGCACCAGGCAGCCGGGTCCCCAGGCCTTCCCAGCGCCTGCCAGGCGCTCATCCTGCATCTCAACATCCAGCAAGCAGTGTGTGCCCCTCCCCTGTGAAAGTCCCAGCTGTTTGCCCCACAAAGGAGGAGGGGTATTCCACAAAACGGGACCACGAGAAGCAGGCTCCGTCCACGGGAAGAGAGGTGGAAGCCGAATCACCCTCTGCAAAGGAGCTGAATTTGGGGAGAAGAGAAAGACGGAAGAGAGAGCAGAAAAACAAGGCGGCAGATCCAAGGGCTCAAGATGGGATTCCTCCACACCCCCCACCCCCCCACCCACCCCCCGGTGGCCTAGGCCTGGCAGGCCAGGTGTTGAGTTCATGCAGGCATCCTCTGCGGTGCAAATATTGTCTAACGTTTCAAATAAATAAATAGGCGTAGCCCATGGGATGTGTCCTCATTTGGGCATCTTGCATTTTGCCAAGTCCAGTCTGGAAAGAGTGCAGAGGAGCAATCAAGAGGATTAGGGGACTGGAGGCTAAAACATAGGAAGAATGGTTGTAGGAACTGGGCCTGGCTGGTCTAGTGATAAGGACGACTGTGGGGGACATGATAGCAACCTTCCGGTATTTGAGGGGCTGCCACAAAGAAGAGGGGATCAAGTTATTTTCCAAAGCACCAGAAAGCAAGACAAGAAACAATGGATGAAAACTAATCAAGGAATCTGGAATTAAGGAGAAACTTCCTAACAGTGGAAACAATTAACCATTGGAACGGCTTGCCACCAGAAGTTGGGGTGCTCCAACACTGGAGGTTTTTAAAAAGAGGTTGTCTGAAATGGTCTAGAGTCTCCTGCTGGATTAGAAGACCTGATATTCTGTTAATCGGTGCTTGATGAACCTAGATTTAGCATTAATCGATACCCAGCCAGAGTCACCCAGCATGCTCTCCTTGAAAAGCTCGTCTGAACAAGTGCACATACCACTAGCCCAAGTAAATGCAGGACACCAGACTGCCCACGCAGCAGGCAAGGGCAAACCCTCGATTCTGCTTCATGCCAAGCCCCAAACGGCTCAGAGGAACCGGCTGGGCATCAGGTGGCATGAAAACTGCCCCCCTCTTTCCATCTGGGGATTTTCCCATGAGATACAGGGAGACAAAGGAGGGAGGCCTCACCCACTCCGTCTGGGAGCAGAAGAGGGAAACTCCAAGTGGGTCACTGGGGCCTCCTGGGGGGGGGCAGAAGAGGAGGGGGGAGACAGATGGCTTCCCTGCCCCTCTTGAGTCACCGGATGATCCCGAGGGGTTCTCAGCTCTCTGGGGCGCCACAGGAACTGCAGAATAAGCTTTCCCTGGGCAAACAACTTGTGGCGTCTTCTTGGGGGTGTGTGTGTGTGATGTGGCCCTCCCTCTGTGCTCTCTTTTACAGATCATTGCTACACAGGGAAGAACCACACAGAGGTCTTTTGACTTGCCATGCCAAGCCCCCCCCCCGTGCCCAAAGTGGGAGGGGGGCCTTTGCCTCCTTCTGGAGAGGAGGGGCCGAGAGCAAGCAGCTGCTGTCCGCAGAGACTGCTGCATGAGCGAGCGGTTCCTCCCCTGTGGCTGGACAGGCTGTGCTGTGCTCAGTGCCTCCAGCTCAGCATAATGAAACCACAGGTTGCAGGGCTCCCCCCTTCTCTCCCCCCACCCCCAGCTTGAGTGCCAAATTCACAGGCTTTCCGAAATGGACACAAAGGCTTGTGCACGCAAGGGGACAGGTGTGTTAGGAGGCTAACGTGCCCCCATCCTGCCCTGCCCTGCCCTCCTCCCGGGGAGAGCTGGCTGGGAGGGCAGGTTGCAGGGCAAAAGCATGGCAGTCCCAATCCAGCCAGGATGTCCAATAACTTCCTTGTTAGCCTGTTCTGGAAAAACACCCAGGACCCTCCTCACAGGCCAGCCCTCCGCCTCAGGTGCCGTCTGGGCCCTTCATCCAGGAGAGGGACACCCACCCACTTTGTGGAGGGAGGCTCAAGGGAAGGGAAAAGGCTCTGGGAATGAAGACAGAGTGGGGGCTGCCCCTGAGCGCTCCCCCACAGCCTGGGCCTATGTGGGAGCTTGGCCAGACAAAGAAGAGGCTCTGGGCCAGAATAATGCCAGGCAGAGGGTCTTGGTTGGAGGCTCAGGCAGGCAGCCTCCTGCTCCAGCTATCAGTCCAAGGTGACCCCTTTCTCTGAGGGTCTCCGTCTCATGCGGCCCTATCAGAGGCAGGGAGTGGCCAGTGGGACAGCGCCTCTGATGCCACCCCCACGAAGGACTAGGAGCCAGCGGGGCAGGGAAGCCAGATGCGCCGCCGGACCTTGGCTCCTGGCTGCGGTGGCGCCCGAGTCCCGTCGATGCGGACGGCTGCCCCCTCCGAACCCGCGGGCTGCTCCCGACTGCGTTTCACATTTCCTGTTGAGACAAGTCCAGGAAGTGGCAGCGCCCCGCCGGTTCTCCCCCTCTTCCACCGGGGGAGGGACCGCGGCTGACTCAGCTTCCCTCCCTCCCTCTCCCCGCGGACCATAAAGGGACCCGCCGGCGGTCGGCCTGCAGACTGCGGTGCCCGGCTGAGCTTCGCTCTGCCCGCGGAAGTCGAGAGCAGAGGAGAGACGCGCAGCGCCCGAGACCCTCGCCCGCCTCAGCAGCCATGAGGGTCCCAGCCCCGGCCCCCCTCTTCCTCCTCCTGGCGTTCCTGCCGCTGCCCTGCATGTGGGCCGTCCCTCTGGAAGGGAAAGGCCCCGTAGTCATCAGCTTCCCCGGGGACGCGGTCAGCCGCATGACGGACCGGGAGCTTGCCGCCGTGAGTCTCCACGCTGCGCACTCTCGCGGGTCCTCCGCTGGAGAGAGCCCTCCCGTCCCCCGACCCTCGTACTCCTCGAGATTGGGGCGAGATAGAGACCGAGCGCTGCAGGAGGGCGAGAGGGGCGACGCTATCCCTCCGGGACGCCTGGTTGCCTCCAGTCCCCTGCGGGCGCCGTGCGCTTTAACCCGCGGTGCGGTGCGCTGCGCTCGCTCGGCCCAGGTCAGGTGGCGCAAGAGTGGGCGCCGTTGTGGGAAGCAAGCCCCGCCAGTGACTCCCCCCGCCGGCTCGCCATTTGGTGCCAGTGAATGACTGTAGACCCCGGGCGATCCGGCCACGGGATGAGATCCAGAAGCAGGTCCAGCCCCACCCCACCCCACCCGTCCTCCGCCGCTTTGCACATCCCCGCCGGCTCCGTTCCCCGGCCGAGAGCCCTCCGCTAGCGCCCTCTTTCTTCTCTTGCTGCGCAGCGCTACCTCCAGCGTTACGGGTACTTGACGACGGCCAACCCCGGGGGGCAGATGAAGCTGGAAACCCCGCTCAAGGCGATGCAGAAGCAGCTGGGCTTGCCGGAAACAGGGGAGCTGGACGCCCCCACCCTCGCGGCCATGCGGGCGCCCCGCTGCGGAGTCCCGGACGTGGGTCGCTTCCAGACCTTCCAGGGAGACCTCAAGTGGGACCACACAGACCTCACCTACCGGTGAGCGAGCAGGCGCCGTCGTCGTCCACGCCCCCCACCCCACCCCGTGGCAGACTGCAAGTGGAGGGGGCCCCAAGATTCCTGGGTGGGGCAGCAGATTGAGGAAGGCTGCCCTCCCCTCAGAGGCAGACCCGTAATTTCTCCCCCCTGTGTGTCTGTGTGTGTGTGTGAGAGAGAGAGAGAGATATGAATGGGGGAGGACAGGGCTTGTTTCAGGGCGCCTGGCACGCTGGCAGCCTCTGAGCATCCGCTTTTTGGCAGGGTGATCAACTATTCCCCTGACCTAGACGGCTCCATCATCGAAGACGCCTTCGCCAGAGCCTTCAAGGTGTGGAGCCAGGTGACTCCGCTCACCTTCACCCGCCGGCAGGACGGGGAGGTGGACATCCTCATCCGGTTTGGAACCGGAGGTGAGTTGGAGAGGAGGGGAAGGTTGGGGGGCAGCTGGGGTCTCCCCCTTCTCCCTTCCCCAGCTTGGAAGGATTCCTGCTGGGATTGTGACCTCTCTCCCCCCACCCCTCCAGAGCACGGGGACGGCTACCCTTTTGATGGCAAGGATGGACTTTTGGCGCACGCCTTCCCTCCCGGCAAGGACCAGTTCAGCGGGGATGCCCATTTTGATGACGACGAGTTCTGGACGCTGGGCACAGGCATCGGTGAGTTCTCCCCCCCCCCCCTTGGCGGCTGGTGCTCCTGTGTGCCCTGGAGCCTTTCCCGCCTGATGCCCGGCTCTCCTCTTCTCTGAGCAGTGGTGAAGACCTACTTTGGGAACGCCAACGGGTCTTCCTGCCGCTTCCCCTTCACCTTTGAGGGCCAAAGCTACTCCACCTGCACCACCGAAGGGCGAGAGGACGGGCTGCCCTGGTGTGCCACCACCTCCAACTTTGACCGGGACAAGAAATACGGCTTCTGCCCCAGTGAACGTGAGTAGCCAGGACTCGGGAAGGGGGGAGGGGGAACCCGAGGAATGGAACGGAGTTTGTTTGGAGTGGAGTTGGGTCTTCTAGTCCACCCCCTGCCCAAGCAGGAGACCCTAGACCAGCGGCCTCCAACCTTTGGGCTCCAGGGCCAGTTCCAGGGAGAGAGGCTTTTCAGGGTTTATGTGCGTGTGTGGTTTTGTGTGCTGCTGGATGGGGCTCTGCTTGTTTGTGCAGCCTGGTTCCTGGCATGCCGTGGCCCGGTGCTCTTCCACAAACCTGGGATTGTGGACCCCTGTCCTAGAGCATTTCAGACAAGTGGCTCTCCAGCCTCTTCAAGATCTCCAGTGGTTGGATTGATCAGGATTGAAGCCCTGATTGCCCCACAGCGTGTGGGGAGATGGGGGGTGGCCAGAAGGGGCCCCTGGCTTTTGAAACCATCCCTCCCGGGGGAGAAGCGAAAAGCTGGAGGGGGAGGAAGCAAGGAGGCAGACCCTAACCAGGGGCAGGTGGGTGAACCTCCTCAAAGTGCCCCCCTCAAGCCATTTGCTTCTGAGACCCCTGCTCCTTGTTTAGGAGTAAGCTGCTTACCAGCTGGGTGGCATATAAATTTAATAAATGAATAAATACTAAGGGCAACTGAGCTGCGTCCCGAGGAAAGACAAGGAGGGAAGTTTGGTTCCCTGGAATTATCGGGTGGATTCCTTTTTCCTTTGCTAGTCCTCTTCACCTACGACGGGAACAGCAACGGAGACAAGTGCGTATTCCCCTTTGTCTTCGAGGGCAAGTCCTACCAGGGATGCACCACTGATGGGCGCACAGATGGCTACCGCTGGTGCGCGACCACTGCCAACTTTGACCAGGACAAGAAATATGGCTTCTGCCCGAATAGAGGTAGGTGGGATCCAGGGCATGTGGTCTTCAGGAGGGGAAGTGTGCTCAGGGACACCCTCAGTCCTGGCATTACTAAGGGGGGCTGCAGCTGCAGAGCCCACCGACCAGCCCTGACCATCTCACGTCCAGCGTTGGGGCCTGCCCTCTGGCTCCAGGAGGTTCTGTTCTGCCAGTGGGACAGGACAGCTGTCTTCCGCCTGCCCATCCCTCCAGCCTGGAACCTGGGAGGACTTGACTTCTAGGTCTGGGGGCCAAGGCTGACCACTCCCCTTCCCCTCCCCCCAGACACAGCTGTGATTGGAGGGAACTCCCAGGGCGAGCCTTGCTCCTTCCCCTTCAAGTTCCTGGGCCAGACATACAGCAGCTGCACCACCGAGGGACGCACTGATGGAAAGCTCTGGTGCGCCACCACCAGCGACTATGATGTGGACAAAAAGTGGGGCCTTTGCCCTGACCAAGGTATGGGGGAAGCCCACGTCTCTGCCCTCCTGGGAAGGTGGTGGGGAGGGGACCCAGCACAGCCACCCGAGTGCCAGGCGTTCCTTGCTCCAGCTCCTGTTCGAAGGCAGGCAAATGTGATTAGATAAATAGGTACCACTTCCATGCCTTTACTGGCCACACGGCCACAGAAAAGCCTTTGGATCAAACCATGCTGGCTCCCCTGGCCAAGAAACAGAGAGGAGCACCGTGCCTCAGAGTGGACGTTGACTGGACAGGGGGAAACGTTACATTTACTTTTGCAGATGTGCATGTGCACGCACAGACGCACCAAATGTGTTCTGAGGAATGGGTGCCCTCCTCAGCAGGGGGAAGGGCGGTGAGGGGAGACAATGCCCAGGATTGAGGGACAGTCTCTGCTGCCGCTTTGCACCCCCAGGTTACAGCCTCTTCCTGGTTGCGGCACACGAGTTTGGCCACTCGCTGGGCCTGGAGCACTCCAGCATCCGGGAAGCCCTGATGTACCCCATGTACACCTACTTGGCCGACTTCCAGCTGCATTCAGACGATGTGGCCGGAATCCAGTATCTCTATGGTGAGCAGCAGATGGGGGGACTGATGGGGGGGTTCCTGGGGGCAGAAAGGCAGGCTGTCTGCCTTCCCCAAGCCCTGAAACAGGCAGCCATCTGGCCTTGCCCAGGAAGCTCCTGGGGGAAGTGGGGTGGCTTCGGCCGGGGGGGGGGGGGGGCTGATTTGAAAGGACCCCTGTAGCAGTGGTGAAATTAAATTTTTTTTACAACCGGTTCTGTGGGCGTGGCCACAGGATTAAA
>JAEANM010011638.1:0-15180 GCA_017656035.1 Myanophis thanlyinensis | reverse complement strand
CTGTTCTATTCTAAACTGAAGATAACATTCAAGATAAAAACAAGTCATAAAAATTATACAGAAAAAAACCACAACTCGTTCCATGGAAAAATTTCTGAACATCAAAGTCACAAATGAACATAATGTTATATATATATATATTCTTATAGATACTATATATCAGCCCTTTGTAGATATTCAAACTGAAGATACAGAAAACACAGAGAAAGAATCAACTCCCATCTTTAAAATCATCTTCAGTCATTGAAACTTTTCAAGAGGATATTAACCACAAAAATATCAAGATCCATTTTTACATTAGAAGATGGCCCAGTGTAGATCTAGAAATAATCATCCCACAAAGGAGGTAAATATTTTAATATAGCATTTCTTTTTTTTTAATCTTCTTTCAAAACACATCAATAATGCATAGAAAAACACATCTGGAATAAAGAAATACAAAAATCATTTAGTGTTCCTTTAAGAGAAAAGCAACTCCATTGTGCTATAATAAACAGTTCCACCTACAACTTCCCATGTGTTGTTTTAGACATTGTTATAGATACTGAGGAAAAGTGCAGAGCTGAAAAAGTAAGCAAGGAATTGAGAGAAAATACTGCTTCCCAATTAGACTACTATCTGGAAAGAACAATTTCCTCTTCATCAATAAAATATAATTTGAAGGAAGAGAAAGTAAGCACTTTCTCTTCATAATTCATTAAGAAATTTAGGATCCACTTCCTTAGCAGAGAAAATAAGACATATAACTTACTGCTTCTATCAGTACCTCTCTTTATGTGTGTTTCTAGGATACCCAAAATTCAACTTTTAAGTACAAAAATTGCAGTTTTCTAAGGATTCAAAGTTCTAATTTATCAGTTTTTGTTTTGTTATTTTCCTTTCTTGTTAAGAACAAATCTTCTAGATGAATCTCATAATCTATTTAATTCTTTCATCTTCTCTTAATTATTCCTCCCCCTTGCATTTAATTTTCCCATCCACAACTCTGACTGTCTTCTTCTATCTCTGTCAATAACCTTACTGTATTTCCTTTTCCCCATGTGAAAATGTACCAGTCAATCCTTCCAAAATGTCTTTGATCATTCAGGAAACTTCCACACATTTGAATTTCAGGCGCACATGTTATTACAAAAGAAATGAGCTCAATATCTAATTTATGCCAAGCACTTTTTCTATTTCATCTGCATTCTAACACAAAATTTCTGCTACTCTAAAAAAGAAACTGTGCCACATGAGTAATCTAAATCTACATACTAAAAAATAAACAAATGAATCACAAATTTAGAAAAAAATTACACACACACTGATTACAAAAGCATGAAATGCAACAATTTTATAGTATCATGCTTTCAGATGGTTTCCAAACCCTGACAAACCTGGCGGGGTATGATGTTTCTTTGTCAGAAATGATTTCTCATCAGTTAGTGTATCATTCACCTTTTTCTGCTGGTCTTCCCATGTAACTTCTAGCGTAAATCAAAAGAAACCAGAGCTTGTCAGAAGGATTAAGCAATTTCTACAAGATACCTGTCATTATTTGATTCACTTTATTATTGAATAGTACATAATCACTGGCAGGATCAAATTTATGTTCTATTCTTTATTCATTGATTATATGGGATTTGCAAAGATTTAAGCACATTTAGCTTGGAATTTATTATTGTACACATACCCCACATGAATACTCCATATGATATAAACAATATTATTTTTGAAAAGCAGCCTTTCAAATGAATAGATTCTAACACTTTTACTCTGGGCTGATACATCTGTGATCAGAAGAGATTAGAAGCTTAAATATGACAGAAGAAAGTGAACAGAGAAAAGAATAGAAATTGGAGGCTAAGGTAAAAAGTAGACAATCCATACACTTCATTAGCAATTAAATCAGCTTATGTAGCACAAGTTTAATTTAAATTGTTTCCTACACCGTGCCCAAAGATTCAGAAGAAATGTTTTAAAATAGGTATAAAATATAAAACAAGGAACATATTATATAAAGTGAATGTACTGCCAGTTAATAATTTAAATAATTAAGAATTATTTTACAATATAATAATAGCAATAGCACTTGGACTTATATACTGCTTCAGAAAGCTTTACAGCCCTCTCTAAGCAGTTTACAGAGTCAGCATATTTCCCCCAACAATCTGGGTTCTCATTTTACCGACCTCGGAAGAATGGAAGGATGAGTCAACCTTGAGCCGGTGAGAATTGTATCATGCTTCCAACATTTGCATATTATTTTATGAGTATGCTAATACTTTTTCGATTTTGATTTTTAAAAATGACCAGAACACTTTCTTTTTCAATAATGTAAAAATGTGCACTTCACAAAACAAAAACCTTATCCATGTTTTGGATAATAATATTACAAATTAATGAAACCATTTAAACAACCATGCAACAACCTACCACTTTCCATGAGACTATTTTTGAATAATTGATTATATAATGATTTATATATATTTATAATATAATAAATAATAATCAATAATTCATTTATTATACAATAATACATACTTCTTCATACTTATAATTATCAAACCCTGGTTAAGAAACTTCTACATATTCCAGGTATTTGAATTCAGTTATCCTAAAATCCCTTAATGAATATGCAGATCTTAAAACAGGACACACAAATACACACTAATGTATAAAAAGGCTGTATTAAATATATGCTCATTAGCAAATATTTTTTTTAATCTTTTATGAAACTCCTCTCATTTTTCTTCACTGATTATTCTGAATTCTAATATTTTGAAGAAACCTGTCTGTGTGCAATACATAATTTTAGATACTTCTGTCACATTGTCTTTTATTCACATTGTTTTTATGATGTTTCTCACTGTGTTGCTTCAAACCATTTTATTTTCCTTTTGTGCATCTTTACTAGCTGCCTTTTTTGGCATTCAGGGATCTAAAATCTCCAAATATTCATTAACCATTTATATAAAGAGTTTGTTATCCTAGCAGTTTTATTATTTTCTTTCCAGATGATTTGCAACACATAATTTTCTTTTTGTTCAGCAACCACACATTGTGACATTTTGCTATAAAATGTTTCAGCAGTGGCATACATTTTCAATTCGGCAAAACTAGTACCATTCAACATAGACTTTCTGAAATGTCAAGAAGAAGCAATTAACAATACATGCTTTGCTTCAAAATTCAGAATACCCAAACATTAATAAAATCTATGAATATGGAAACAGTATTATTAGCACTATTTCTTTACAAGCTTGACATTAAAATAAGGGGCTTAGAAGGCAATGTGACTGCAAAATTGAACATAGATTACATACTTACTTGGGGCAACAAGAAACAAAAGACTGAACTTATAATAAAAGTTTGATAATACCAAAGAGATCTATTATATGGGGGGGTGGGGAACGGGACGACAAGAACTTAGACTTATATACTGCTTTACAGTGCTCTACAGCCCCCTCTAAGCAGTTTACAGAGTCATCATACAATTTGGGTCCTCATTTTACCCACCCCAGAAGGATGGAAGGCTGTGTCAATCTTGAGCCTTGTGAGATTTGAATGGCCAAATTGCAGGTAGCCGGCAGTCAAAAGAAGTAGCCCGCAGTACTGCACTCTAACTACTGTGCCACCACAGTTCATAGCATTAGAATTTAGGTATATACATTACAGCACTCTCTAGGACCGTGATGGCGAACCTATGGCACGGGTGCCACAGGTGGCACGCAGAGCCATTTGCTGAGCACACAAGCTGTCGGCCAACTTACCTCCAGCTGAGCATGTGCATGTGATCACACATGCATGCATGCACGATTGCAGAGACCCAGCTGGTCTTCCGGCCACCGCTGTGCATACGCACGATTGCAGCAGGAAATCCAGCTGGTCTTCAGAGCTCTCCTGCGCATGCCCACACGATGGCTCATATGTGTGAGTGCCTGTGTGCAATACACATGCATTGCATGTGCAAAAGCTGCATGCGTGCACAGATGGTGCGGTTGCACATGCAGCGCACGTAGAGCAGCCGCACGCAAGTGCAGATGGCATGTGCAAAGTGTGTACTTTTTGGCACTCAGTAAGAAAAAGGTTCGCCACCACTGCTCTAGGAGATTTACAATGTAAGCATTATTTGCATATTGTCCCCAAAATCTGAGTCCTCATTTTACCAATCTTGGAAGGATGGAAGGCTGAGTCAACCTTGAGGCCTGTCAGGATCGAACTCCAGGCTGTGGGCAAAGTTCACCTGCAATACTGCAGTTTAATCACTATACCACCAGGGCTCCCAGTGTTATATCTTTAATGTTACTTTGCAAGGTTCGTATACATAACACCTCAACAGTACACTGCATTCAGCAAGTGACAATACTGGTATTATTCTGGTACCATCCAAATGCTTATCTGGGATATTAGGAATGAAAAACATCAGCATATCTATTAATCTGATTTCTAAAAATTTAGCAAATGTAACCCATTTAATAAAATAAATTTTATTTATTAGAGTTAGATCTGTCTTTTCTAGAGAAGCTTAGGTTGATACGCATAGTATTATTTCCTGTTTTCAAATAAATATGCCTTGTAGATTGAACCAATAAGAGTAACTGGCCCAAAATCACTTAGTGACCTCTATAGATTAGATCTTGGTTCTCTCCAGAGCCAATCCAATACCTGAATTACTAAACCATGCTGGCTCTCTGTTAGGATTTCATGTTTACTGAAATTATTATTTTCTTTCATTCTTAAAATGCAGTGTGTTGAATTATATGAGATGCTATACTTCAGTTCTAAACAAATACATCAAATATAGAAAAGTACAGTACCAATGAGTGGTATTATAGGTATATTTAGAGCAATGTCTCCAGGCTTAGAATTATAATCCTAATAGCAGTATAGCAACAGAACTACCCCTTTTACAAGTAACATATTGTTATACTAGACATTGAAAGATTTAACAAAGTAATTATGGTGAACAGCTTTAAAAGGTCATGCTTTTTCTCTTGCATTCACTATAAAGCTAAATTTAAATTTAGGAAGAAATATCTTTTGCATTTAGCATATTTCTTAATTCTTCAGTTGGTATATTTTCTAACTTTCCATAATTGATTAATAGTATTGTGGAAAAGTATTGGGCATTAGCAAATCTATGACTAAATTTTGAGAAAAGAAGAAACTTTGAGAATGACTTTCTCTAATAATAGCTCTACTTAGGTAAACCCATATAGTAAACACTAAGTGGTTCTCAACCTGTGGTCCACAGACACCTCCCCCCCACAGGGGCCGGATGTCATCACTGGAGTTTGCAAAAGGCTTGAAGAAATGTTATTGTGAACTTCGAACTGAACCTGGCAGCAACCGTTTTTCCGTTCCTCAGTTGCCACACAGAGAGGAAAGGGGGGAAGGAAGCTGGAATGCCTTACTAGACACAACAGAGTTTTCTCATGAGAATCAAGGTTATCTCTACTGGAAATAGATAAGGTCAAGGAATGAGTGCCTGGAGAGCTCACCAATTAACCCAATCGACCAACATGACCTGTGACATTTGGGGATGGGGTTATTTCCTATTTTAATTATACTGAAACCATGGGAAAAATTTAGAGTTGGTTTCCCTTTAGAGATGTGTCAATATGATGTACTCAAAAAGAAGATCTTTGAGGAGGATTCTAGTATCAGAGTTCTTATTTGCTTGGGTCCATTAGTCAGAGCCTTGACAGTTATGATTCAAATCTTAAATCTTGGTGGTATAGATATTTAAAGTGAGTCCATGGTGAA
Source organism: Myanophis thanlyinensis (assembly GCA_017656035.1). Classification (NCBI taxonomy): domain Eukaryota; kingdom Metazoa; phylum Chordata; class Lepidosauria; order Squamata; family Homalopsidae; genus Myanophis; species Myanophis thanlyinensis. The sequence goes on along the minus strand of JAEANM010011638.1, from coordinate 9,432 downwards.
GAAAAGGTTGAGAACCACTGCACCAAGCAATAAAGAAACAACAGGAAAAAATTTGGTTGGCCAGAGGAAGATCTTCTGGTTTAACAAATTCCTTGGTGAAATAAACATATTTAGGTGTTTTTGCAAAAGTTTTTGTTTTAGATATTTTATGAAAAATATAGCTGATTATAATTTGACAGACAGATTCCTATTATTTTACTCTAAATACAGTGAATATAAAAAGAGCAAATAAAAATTTATTGATATCTATCATGTATATATGAATAGCTAATTAAAACTGCCTTGAATAAAAAATAAAGCTTAATAGAAACTGCAGATACAATAGATACTATCCTTGCAGCAAAATGTTGCAGTGCATCTTCACATCTCCAACAAGAATCCATTTATTCAGAATTCCAACAGAAAAGAGACCTTGTTATTCACAATCTCATTATTCACTGTTGCTAAATATAACCTATTTGTATTATCATGGTAAAGAGTTTCACTATACTCTGTTTGCAGGTTATGGCATGTGGTTCTGAAGTACCAGCCATTTTGCACGCAAACAACAAAACCGCATCTGCGTCCAGTCCATTTTTTTTCAGTAATCTGCAGCATTTATGTATTCTTAACCCAAGATTTTTGCAGGGATGCAAAGATTTCTGTTTTTTCTTTATATTGGGAGCGAGTGAGTGATTTTTCTTTTTAGTCGCTGATTTTTGTGTGTGTGTTATTTGTTTTTCGGTTAGTTTTCAGGGCTCCAGAGCTAAAGTTTAACTGCACATAACTATACACTGAATGTAAGTCCCCCAAGTAACAATGTCTACCTGTATACCATGCTCAAATAGATGAATTTATTATTCATCTTTAATATATGCCTCTTTTACAAAGAGAGGGAGTTTTCAGATATCCTGGCTTTCAAGCACATCATATGCTAGTTAGTATATTTATTCCTGCTTCTCAGTGGACACTCTTTGATTCAGTGGAATATCAAGGGCAGAGAAGCAAGAACGATGGGCTCAGGGAGCAAGCAATGAAGAACTGCAGTATCGGGCAGGACAGCTGCAATTAAGGAACAGAAATGTTTAAAAATTAGATCTGGTCTGGATATTTAAAAAGAGCTACGTACAACCCTGCTTTGATTACAGTCTCATTTGTACATAATCACCTGAATTAGTGCCAACAGATAGCAGAAAATTTTATTTCATACTGCTGTTTAGGAAAGGAAGGCATTGTGTGTTTCCACAATGTTCATCTCAGTTGCCTGAGTTTTGAGTTTACATGAGTTTTCATGAACATGCTGTATTTTTTTTTCATTATTAATAACACCTGATTTTTAAGATTGTGTCCATATATCATGATAGAAATGGACATACATGCTACAGCAGAGCAAAGCTAAAAAGCTAATATCATAACAACTAATACGTAAATATCTGGAGTAAGCTTTCTGCATATAAATAGCAGCTAAAGTAATATCATACTGAAAAAATGAGAAAAACATCAAGCACACAAACAACCAATCTAATCTTTGATCAAAATCCATTTAACCTACATTCTGTTTTCAACAGTATCCATTCCAATGTTTCTATAATACATATAAACACGGCATGGCATAAAGGCAAGTTGGTGCTTCTCTCCATTATTGTATGTAATCTGATTGTGAGTGCACCATAGATATAATTTCTTACTAGAAGTTTAACAAGGCAACTTATTAATGTATTTATTTACACAATCCACATTACATTATGTTGCAAGAAGAGAATATATATCCTCAAAGAGATGGGTATTAATCGGTGGAGTTTCATCAGATCAGACCTCTACAAGTTCTAAGTCACTCACTAAACCAAAGATAGCATCTTTGGTTTGTTTGTTAGTAGTTAGTAGTTTGTTAAATGTATCACAAAATCTTAGTGTTCACTTGCTGTCGCTAACTGCAAAAACAAAGGGATTTTCCAAGCATGACTACAGAGTGCCAGCAGTTTGATACATCACTATTTATAGTATTTTATTCCAAATAAAGTAGAAAATTAAAATTGTTTTAACCAGAGATAAAATCAACAGTTAATTAAAAGTTTAGACTTTTCTATTCATTGGTATATCATAAACAATATCCAGTTTTTTACATTTTCAATAGCATTCTTCAATTTTAACATCCAAAATAAGAAAATAAATAAGCTAATTATCATTGAATTTCAGTAGTAATTTTAACAGGGTTGCTAATATTACTTTATGTATTTATTGTTTATAATACAACACAGACTATACAAGAAAAAGGTCATTAAAGTAGGTTGCAGAAACACAAATATTACAAGCAGATGAATAGCTCCTAGCAACTTCCTTAATTTCCCCAAATATCTCTCCAATGGATTGGGAAACCTTTGTTATCAGCTTTTCTGTCATAGCAAGTATGTGGATGCAATATATACTTTATTTATTCCCTTTAGTAAATCACCATATCTGCCAGCAATCCATATATTTATCATTGTAAATCTGTGATTACAGCACTCAGGAAAAATGCCAACAAACGCCATTAAAACTTCCATGATAACCTCAAACCATGCTAAAATGAAATAATAAAAGTAGACTGTTATAGAACAGTCATTATTAAAAAGAAAAGTAATAAAACTAGTAAACATGGTATCATGTATTAATTATTGGGCAACCTCCAGAAATGCTCTACTTTTACTTACTTCTAGCATGCTGTAACAGAGTACCAAGAGTAGCCTGATCCATAAGAAAGAGCTACAACAGGAGTATGCCTTCCAGCCTCAGTTCCTTTCAAATGGGTTATAACCAAGCACTTGGCTTGAGGTGAGCATACTAAAAGGCAAATTCTGGTTGAAGGAAGCAGTTCTGCACATTTTTAAGCAGCAAGCTATATAGGGACTTATAGACCAAAGCCCGAATTTTGCATGCATCTAGAAACTTATTAGCAATCAATGCAAAATCTGTAGCAGAGGTGTGAAATATAACTGCTGTGTAATGCCTGTCTCTAAACAGACAACTGCATTTTGTGCAAATTGTAGTTTCCAAGTAGTTTTCAGTTTCAAATAGTCCACACTGCAGTACACCCACTCCTATTTAGTGATTATCTTGGTTAGTGAATGTTTTGCACATACGATGGTAATAAAAAATAATAATTTTCTAATCAAAGCATTTACAACCAAATTTTGTTTCTTCTCAATAAGGCATGCTAGAGAAAGAGTAAGGCGGGCATAGCTGTACAGGATAACTTTATTTCAATGAAATGACAGCAATCAGCAATTTTTTGCAGTATCTGACTCTGTTTCTCTCTAAGTCTGGTGTTGATTTTACTTGATGACCTAATTCAAACAAAACTCAGTCGCTAAACATGGAGAGGGTGTAGCCCAACTGCTTCTTAATGAAGATGATTTACTGTTTTAAGATGTTCATGCTGTGATTAGGACTGCAAATGGCACACCAGCTAAAACTGAGTTAATACCCTCTTGGCCCTAGATTCTGCTTGCCTAACCAGGAAAAGTTATGAATTTATAAGCAGGCCACCAAGGGCAGATCTGCTTCCTCAAGGGTAGCGCTTTCCCTTTGAGAAAAAAGAATTAGCAATGAATCAACAGTAACTCCATTTTGCTTAGGTCCATTTTCAACCATCCAGACAACCATCTACTGTTTTCAAGACAAGACTTCCACAGCATCCCCAGTATAGCAGCTGGAGATCAATAGTATACAAATGATACTAACCCCCAAACTGATGAATCATTTTTCCAGTAGTTCCTTGCACATGACATACAATGGGTGAGGAAGGATCAAATCTTATGGTACTTAAAGGTTAGGAACCCCCAAGCTGACTTCACCTATAACTGCAGACTAGAAGTAATATCTAAGCACTTATACTGTGTCTAACCCACTGTTTAGTGAGATGCTGCAAGGATTGATTTCTCCTCTCCTATTTAACATTTTTAACTTTTAAGATGCTGGGTGATGTCATTTTTGGATGAGGAGATCTCCACTCTGGGCCATCCAATGATGGTGTGGACATCCTATCTTTATCTGGACACTGTGCAGATCTGGATGGGGAACAACAGGGTTCAACTCAAGTGGCTTTGGGTTTTAGAACCTCTGGATTCTGGAGTCAATTCACTTCTTGTTCTGGATGGGCATTATACCACCCCAGATAGAACCTATGTGTAATTTGGGAGTACTTTTGGATTTGAAGCTCTTATTCGAAAAGCTGGTGTCAGCAATGGCTAGGAGAGCTTTGGCACAGCTATATGTTGTGCACTGATTATTCCTTGACTGGGCTCTGTTCACAGTCACTCGTTGTGATCAATTGGATTACTGCAATGCATGGGGCTGCCATTATACAGCATTTAGAAGCTTCAGCTAGTGTAAAATAGAGCAGCAAGAGTAGTTGTGGATGCTTTTCATTTAGCACCTGTGACATCTCTTTTCTGTATGCTTCCAGGTTCAATTCAAGTTGCAGATTGTGACCTACAAAGCCCTATATGTCATGGGGCTGGATTACTTGTATTTACTTATCCTGCAACATCTAGAAGGAGAGATATGTTCCAGGTCCCATCTAAAAATGTTATCTGACTGATGCCTGAAGGGGATTCTTTTATATCATGTTGCCCACTCTCTGGAATATTTTTCCTCTGGGGACTATACCTGCCCTAACTCTGTTGGCTTTACATAAAGTTCTTAAAATCTAGTTTTAGATTTTAAACCTGTGGTGTATTATTGAGACTGTATCTTGAATATGTTGCCTATGTTGTTGATTTTATTTTGGCTCTTACTCTACATTTAATATTTATTATTATGGTATGATGTTCTTATTTTGTTTTTATTCCATGTTAGTCATCCAGAGTAATAGCTTTGAGATGGGTGCCCATATAAATTGAATAAATAAATAAGCCTGAATCCTGATTGAAAGGAATTCTAATAATCTACATCTTTTAAGGAATTCTGTGTATTCAGGGAGCCTTGACTTACAACCAATCGTTCACTAACTGTTCAAAGTCACAACAGCACTGTTTAAGTGATTTACGACCATTTTTTACACATACAACCATTGCAGCAACCCCATGGCCATGTGATCAAAATTCGGACACTTGGCACTTTGATGGTTGCAATGTCTGGGAGTCATGTGATCACTTTTTGCAACCATTTGATGAGCAAAGTCAATGGGGAAACCAGATTAATTAAACGGCTGTGTTACAACTTCAGTGACTCACTTAACAACTGTGGCAAGGAAAGATCGTCAAATGGGGCAAAACTCACTTAACAACTGTGTTGCTTAGCAACAGAAATTATGGGCTTAATTGTGTGGTTGCAAGTCAAGAACTACCTATATTATGGCCATGATGCTATTATAACATTCTTATTTACAAAGAAACATATACATTAATTTTTTTATAAATTGAAAAAAAACCTAATTTTCTTATAATTATTTTCCGGTATTTCTAATGAAAATATTTATATTTTATATGATGCAATATTTAACCGTTGTAAAACTCTTCAAACAAATATGACAAAGTAAAATGCAAAGTGAGTTTAATGGTTCTCTGAAGTTATCTATCTCAGGGAATTATACCACTGTAATACATAAAATGAAAAAAAAATCTCATAAAATGCATGGGAAATAATCCATGTTAATAATTAGATAATCATTTGACCAGGATATTATAAGGTCTGCTGTCTTGATCAGGGAGTTAAACTAGAAGACGTCCAAAGTCCCTTCCAGCTCTATGATTCTCTGGTCTGTGTTTTTTTGTGATATACACAATGGCTCCATGTGATTTTTAAATAGTTTTTTAAAATGTCTTTATAGACAGAGTCTATATTATGACGGGGTCTATAAAAATATTGAAAACTACTTTTTTTTAAATTAAGAGATTAAAAGTTTATGTTGATGGATAATCTTGTATTTAAAATATCTGGAAGCTCTTTTTCAGGGATAAATTGTACTATTTCTTTCTTACACTGTTACTGTGTAGGAATAGTTTCTTCACTTGAAGACGTTTTTAAAACATTCACTGAACTTAAGGCTTTTTAAAAGTTTGATTTATATCCAGAATCAGTTTAAGACTGTTTAGCAGACAGATCCTCAATCCTTTTTCCATTTAGCTAGGAGCGTATTCTAAATAAAACATGAATAAAATTGATTTGTCACTCTTTTACTCAGCTATATCTGTGCTTCTGAGAAAGTGATATAGGCTAGAAATGTGATGTCACCTAGCCAGCAGTTTATAATCTGGTTTATATATTCATTTTTAACTAGGTGAAACAATCAAGTTTTCATATAAGATTCTACAGCCAGTTCATAATAACACTGAATAATCATTTTTCTCCATCATTCACGTATAAACTCTATCCCAGAGAGTTCTGAACAATTAATATATTTTTAGAATCTGCATCTTAATTTATGTTGTACAAATGTTCACACATATGGTCCATTAGAGTCTCAAAACCTGCTTCATAAATTTTAGCCGTGATATATGCATACATTATTCATACATTATTTTCACTGTTAGAATATTTATATGGCTCATATAGTACAACAACCCTGCATTGTCCAAATTCCTATGAATTAAATAAAATTAATAAGCATTTGCAACCCTCTAAAAAAACAGTAGTAATGCCATTTTAAAGATAAAATTCTAACCTACATTTTTAGAGCTCTGGGAATAAGACAAATTCAAATTCAAATGTTTTTAAAATATAAAATTATTTTCTTTCTTTAACTTCTTATAATTTCTTTTAATTTAAAACGTTCACTTACTTCTCTCCAGGGTCCCTTTTGGTGGGAGTTGTGGCAACTGTCTACCCCTGCGTCCTGCCACCGGAGTACTTGATGGGCTTGTTTGGACTGACCCCGAATGAGCATGTGACCTACAGGACACATCAATAGAAACCATCAATTGCAACATATATTTATTCTAATGTAATTTGAGAACAAAGAAATGATTAATGGCTTTTGTGCATGTTGAACTTTAACTGAAATGATGACAGTTCAACCTTAAAGATTTTAAAAAGCATAGTTACCAATAAAGTAGGTTTATCTGGAAACTAAGGAAAACAATATTGAAAAGATGGCACAGAATATGTTTTGTAACTACATCTGTTAACCATATAAAGAAATATATGTAGAGGTATACTATATGCATATTGAGACAAACTGAAAGAAAGTTAAAAAAAAGGTATATGTATAAATATGACTATTTCCATGTTCAACTAACAAACATTTCAAATGCCAACTAATATTGAAATGATGATTTACATAGCCATGTATTTTATGACAGGCAATAGAACAAAAGTATATTTCAATGAGTGAAATGAAATAATATCATTGTTACTGATTCTAATAATTCATTATAGAAAAGCAAAAAAGCCAGACAATAATCTGATTTGGACAAAATTAGATTAACAAATATCTTCTACAACTTCATTCCATTATTTGTTTTTTTTTTAAACTAAATAAATCAATACTGTGTAATCGTGAATAAAATACATTACAAAAACAAGACAAATGCAAAACATGCACACAGCAAATAAGAGAAAATTGTGATTAATATATCAAATTAGTACAAATTTAAGAAACTACTTTTAAAGTATCATTTGATGTTATGATTATTATTCCATAAGCGATGTCAGATGATCACATTTAATTACTTCTTCTGTAAGAGAAATACATGAGAAAGTATGAAGTGTTTGAGAGTAAGAAATCACACAGGATTCCTAATAAATGAGAAATCACAAACAAATGTAAGTCATTGTTATTAATTATTGTTAGTAAACAAATTACAATGGCAGCCACACCATTATATCCCAATGGAATATAAATAGTGTGTTGACGTTGGCAGTGTTAGTATCTACAACTACTGGTGATCAGCCAATGATGAAAAGGAAATACTATTGAAGTTTTTGAAAAATAAAAAAGGTGAGCTGGTGGGGCAGGATTAATCCATCTGTTTCACCTCGATAATGCAGGTGAGGGAGGGGCAGATCTTCCCGTCATTAATGAAGGCATCGATCTCATGAGGTTTGACTCAGGACGCTCAGTGGACCGGGAGCGGGGGCTGGGCCGCTCTAGCACTGGACGCTGTTCTGTTGATCTGGATCTTTGATATGGTAGTCTAGGTTCCCAATTCCTGTAATGTTAGTCAAAAAGCAGCTCAATTGACTTTTATCTGTGGTTATGCATTATGCTGCAGCACATTGGATTTGGAGCTATCGAACATAAACTAATTTTAATAACTTTTTAAAGTTTTCTCCTTGCTAATATTAAGTGGGTATAGAGAAGTATATTCCCTTAAAATGGTTATGTGAAGAAAATTATTTAGACAGTTTAATAATGCAGTGGAATAAAATCTATTAATTTTGCATTAAATTGCATTACTATTTTGGGAAAATTCAGAATTCAAAAGAAAAGATGCAGTTCTCTAGAAACATTAAACAGATTAATATTTTTTTAAAAAAAATCATTATATTCCATTATGTGTCAGCAGTTATTTATGGTGATTCATTTCAACAGGATCACTAAATAATGAACAAAGGATTTTAAAAATCCTGAATAACATTTCTCATTTACTGTGTATTAGTTTAACTGTCAGGTATAACTATAGCAAGAATTAAACAATTTTAAATGAGAACAAAAGTATTTGTTATAGAACAAAGTATTTGACATATGCACATGTGGCATAAGCTGTACTTTTGTGCAAAAAAGATCCAACCCATCAGATTCAAGGAAATTCAAGAAACCAAATGGACAAATATGAAAAATGTCTAAACAATTGTCCAAAATTGCTGTAGTAGAAATTAATTTTAGATAATGGCTGCAAAATGGTTCTATAATATAGTAGGATTTTTACAGTGTGTTATTAAAAGATCCTTACAGTCTGTAAAGTTTTCTCTCAATAAAGATAACAATAAAGATATTGACTGAGAAAACAATTAAATACTGTCATACATTTATTTTAACTCATGAACTTCAAATGAACATTTAAAGTTTTACCTATACAGAAAATAAAATTTAAATTTAGTATTAAACAGAGCAAAAGAACACTAGATAGTTATATTACAAAGAGGTCATAACATTGCAAAATGTGTTTCAAAAGCTATCCTTTAGTATAGCATTGATTTGAATTTTTCATAACTTCAATTTTTTTTCAGTAAAGCATCATGTAGAGAAATTCAGTGCAAGGGGAAAAGTGTCTGATTCAATAAATAAAGTTTATTTAGTTATGTTTAAAGCAACTAAAAAAGTGCTACAATGTTATTGCTTATTTATTTATTGTCAAGGAGAAAAATGTGAGAATCGAATATATACAGAAGTGATACACATTCTTTTTAAAAAACCATGATAAAATAAAATAATATAGAAGAGACCGTCTGGTCAAATTCTTGCCTGTTGATACAAATTTCAACAAAACAAAATGTAACTATTTTCATGAAGGTATTAGTGAACTGATCCTG